>JAQBSW010002528.1:0-101549 GCA_029291075.1 Eudiplozoon nipponicum | reverse complement strand
GGATAATACATTACATATAAAGTGGATAATGGCCATTTATTTCGAGACTACTAAACACAACTTTAAAATCTTTCATTTATACACATCCTGGGTTTACATTTGATTATTTGTGCGACAACTAGTCTTACTCCATTTTACTTCTATTTCTTATTTTGGCTGATTAGTAAGTGTACAGGCGTATGTGTTTTTGAGTGTGTGTCTGTCAGCGTGTAGGGTCTTTCTCTTTGTATTGAAAAGTGATGTCTGATCCCTGGTCATTCTTTTATTGATGGATTGCTAGTTAACCAGCTATTCGCATTGTTGGCTGTTACGTGTATTAATTTTTTCCGGAGTGTCGTCTTTCGTTCTGTATTGTTCCTCGATTTTATTCTGTCCCCTTGATAACAGCGAACAGTGTACGGATTGCAGTGTTGAACGCTCATATTATTTTGAAATTTCTGTCACTGTTAACAATGGTTGTGATACCGTATGTACAGCTGTTTTTTTCTTCTTGAGTTAATTGTTGATTGTGGTCTAGTGGGTGTTTGGAATTGCCTAGATGCTACTAAATTGTTGTTGGGCTTTGAGATTCGTGATCAGTCGATTAAAATATCATGCTGGTGAAACTTTTGAATGTTTAGGCTGGGCGCTTGTTGTTTTATATAAAGAGCACAATTCCTCTCGGTCAAAGATAAGGTTATGTTTGAAATAGACGTAGCCGCAGCTGTGCTAACGTGTGAAGATGCAAAATATAAACCAAATTATGCAATAAAAAGTCTCAGGCAAGAATTAATAGCAAACAGTGTGCTATGCTTGAAAGCAGACAGTGGAGGAGCGACGGTTCTGATGAGTCAATCTGACTATAATGATAAAATGTATGAACAACTAGATAATATAGAGGTATACACTAAAATTAATAAAGACCCTACGGATAAGCTACAAGGAGAAGTTAAATTATTGGTCAATAACATGATTGCTGAAGGAGAATTAGATCAAGCGCATGGTAACGCTCTCATACAAAGAGATACAGTCGCTCCTAGAGTGTACGGTTTAGTAAAGATACATAAACCAGGCAACCCTTTGAGAATTATTTTTAATGTCCAACACTCTCCAAAATATAAAATGTCTAAGTTTCTTTGCCATAGAATAAAGAAATATTCGTATTTCTTAGACCTTACTTTAATGAATTCATTCCCTTTGGTTGAGATTGTCGATAAATGTGAGCTAAATGAAAGCGATAGATTGGCAAGTTTAGATTTGGTGTCAATGTACACCAATATACCAGTACCAAAAGCACTAGATTATTTTCAGCGTTTCCTGATTAATCATCCAGTAATATTAGAAGGAAGCAAAATGACGATGAGACATGTCATGGAGATGATGGACTTATGTATGTCCTCCACCTATTTTAAATTTATGAATGAATTTTATAAGCAGATTAGAGGTGTTCCAATGGGACAACCACTGTCAGTTCCAATAGCTAATATCTTCATGCATTATATGGAGAAAACCCTCTTAGATACGACACCCTTAAATCCTAAATTGTATATACGACATTTGGATGATATATTAGTTATTTGGAATCACTGGGAGGATGAACTGGTAAATTTCTTAAATATGGCAAATCAGGTGAGCGAGCTGAAATTTACAATTGAAAATGAATCATGTAGCGAATTACCTTTTCTGGTTGTCAAGTTAATTAGAAATGGTAAAAAACTAGAACGGGATGTGTATAGGAAGGATACTTACTCAGGTATCCTTCTCAATTTCAATTAAAATCATCCATATAGAATAAAAATCGGTATCTTAAAATCGATGATAATAAGAAACTTAAGATTAACAGATAAAAACAGAAGGAGATTGAATTAGGTAGACTGCGAGAAATATGCAGTGCTAATGTTTATCCTCTAAAGTTAATTGAAGCCACTATAATGAGCGTTATAAGTAAATTTAATCATAACTGGAAGTATGCGAAGTCAAACAAAAAAAGATGATCGGAATGACACTAAATTAAGTAGGAAAATTCAAAGGGTAGCATCTAAATACAATATATGTAATATTTTAATACAGACCGTTACCTCAGGTATTAAACTGCCAACCAAAAGGAGAAAATAGAACCATTAGACACATCAGGAGTATATGAAATTCCATGTAACGACTGTTACCTGATGTATGTGGGTGAAACCATGCGCTCAATTAGGGTAAGAAGATGGGAACATAAAACCGCATGCAAATATGGCTATGTTAATAGATCGGACCTTGCACGCCATACAATAGAGACAGGATACTCATTTAATTGGGATGTTTGAAGACGGATATCCATTTGTGGGCGTAGCAAATCGACTAGATTTATTAGAGAATCCATTGAAATTAAATCGAAAAATGACATCATGAATGAAACAGCCGTAGAAAGATCACTAGTACCTATTTGGAATACATCATTAAATAATGGTAGGAAATAAAGGTTTTCACGAATCAAAATCAGAAACTCGCTCAAGTAAAAGAATAAGATCACTGGGCTGATATTAACTTACAGTAGTGGAGGTGAGATTCAAATATCTCCTAATTTATTTCTGATTATCTTATAATTTCATCCTTGATTACTTGTTATCTTATTTTATCTATTATCTTTACGTTCTGTGTAGCGCCTTTTAACAAAAATTGATCTAGGCGTTATAGGAGGTTTATTTTATAAAAAGAGCAAATTTTCGTTGGCACTATTTCTAGTATCTTTCTTTATCAGGCAATTTTTTAATTTCTTTTACGAACCTTTTATTTTAACTTTCTACCCTATTAAAACACTTTATCCGTTTCTAATTTAATTTTGCTAACTCTTAAATATTTACTGTATTAATAGTATCTTGAACCCCTCCTCACAGGAATGTATTCCAAATCTAGCCTATTGATTCTTCTACGGTAGCTTCAATCATTATGTCATCTCTCGATTTAAAATCGATGTATTCACTAATCAATCTTGTCAATCTAATAAGACCACATATTGATAAGAATCTGTAACGATCTTAGTTAATTGCATGTCATGTCTCTACTGTATGACGTGCAAGATCTGATCTATATAGCATGCCAATACTTACATTTGGTTTATTGTTACTTTCTTCTTACCCTAATTTGGCGCATGGTTTCATCAACATACATGAGGCTACAATCCTTACATGGAAATTCATATACTCCTGATGTATCTAACGGTTCAATTTTCTTATTTTGGTTTGGAAGTTTAGTGACTAGGGTAAAAGCCTGTTTCAAAATAGTACATATATAGTATTTCTATGCTACCGTTTTTATTTTCTACCTTAGTGTGGAATCAGATGTTACAATTACCCTCCGACTCTCTTTTGTCCTATCTGATTTCACGTAATTCCATTTATGATTAAATTTACATAGGGTACTCATCATAGTTGCTTCTATTAACTTTAGAGGGTAACTATTAGCATTAATTATTTCTCGCAGTCTACGCGATTCATTTCACCTATGTTTTGTATCTGTTAGTCTTATGCTTCTATTTATCACTGATTTTAAGATACCGATTTACATTCTGTAGAGCTGACTTGACCTATAAACACCTCTTTCTCTTTTCGTACTATTTATTCATAATTGAACAGCTGGAAATTTTAATTCAGCACAAGATTTGTTTTCAATTTTAATGTTCAGTTCGCTTACTTGGTTGGCTTAGGTCAATAAATTTATCAGTTCATCCACCACATGATTCCAAATAATTAATGTGTCAATCAAGAATCGTGCGTACAGTTTTGGATTAAGGGGTGTCATATCTAAGAGATTTTCCTCCATTTAATGCATAATGATATTTACTATTGGAACTGGCAATTGTTGTCCCATTAGAACATCTCTAATTTTTTATAATAATTCGTTCCCCGTCGCGTTAACAAGTATCGTTTAAAACTAATTTGGGACTAAATTTTCGCGGTCTAATTACAGATTTCATGAGAATTCTTTTATTTCGTATGCTTCGCAGATGCAGTAACATAAAAAATTGATATTTTAATTTTAATACATCGCTATTTGATCCTTAAAATTTCGTATTGTCAGGTATTTTATACGCTGAATTTACACTAGCACAGTTATAGTTTATGTGAATCTAATTGCAGTCTACACTCTTATTGTACATTTCCCATTATTCTCCCTCGATTATAAGCTAACTTTAAGAATTCACTATTAATATAAACGATAAATTTAACGACTCCTCCTTCGTTAGAATTTCTATCAGATTACGTAAATATTTATGAATAAAGTTTAAGGAAATCTCATTCCATATCCGAAAAAATGACGACACCAAATAAAATAAAATTGTTTAGCTCACCATATTCTATTGTTATGTCATTGTTGATAAGTGCTGTTTTATCAAATCTTGTTTTCATTCCGACATTATCCGTCGCAATAGGCTTTATTGTATTATTTGCAAAGTATAGAAGCTTGGCAGGAAGTTCATCTGGCCGCATTTTGTCTATTTTAGCGTTACTGCTTTCAACATCTTCAATGTCATTCAGATTGTTAGGTGCGTTGATCTTCGTATTAAACGATGGCATTAACAACTCTTTTGGTTGTTTAGGCCCTTTTTTAAGGGAGTCAGGCAATGCTATTGGCTTTCGACTATCATTTGGACCAGAAGAATTGCCGTTTGATGGAAAGGAATATTTGCTTTCAGCAATGCATTCCACCTGAAAATCGTACATATCAAAGAGACTTGGGCTGTTTTCTATTGTTTTTTCGTTACTTAACTTGCCAATGTTTTCAAACGGATGTTCAAAATGGTTTAGTTTGGTAACGTCTGCAGTGCTTAGCGAGTTCCTTTGACCACTGCTCTTAATTTCACACAGCCCATAAGGTGGTTTATCTCTCGTTTGTTTATCTACAGAAGTACTACATTTTTCAATACATGCACGTGTTGGTATTGACCCAATTTTGCTGTATTTTTCACAATTCTGAATGACAGAATTTTCATCATTTCCAGTATCTTTGTTGTCGAAATTTAACGATACTGTGCTGGTCTCGTTCTTGGTTAATTTATTGTGTACGCCTGGAGCAGTTTTACTTGATTTTGCAACCACGTTACCTGTGTAGAACTTCGTACAACTTTTACTCGAAACTGATTTTTCATTTTCTTCATTTGTACTCTGCGACATATCGGTTTCCGCTCTGCGTAACCATTCAAATATATAATATATATGACCTTAGCTTCTTATATACAACGTTATGAACGAACAAATTATGCATTAGAACGAACAGAATTTCTAGCAGTTAATTCTTTAACATTTTACCTGATAACAAAAAAGTCCAAAAATTATAATAAATTCGGTTGAAGAATGTTGTTACAATGACCATTTGCCTGACTTTTGCATTCGAGGCTAATAAGGGTACTAGGTTAACTTTTGGTTTTAAAGAATATTTATTCTTCTAAGCAGGTTGAACAAATTTACGCCTAAATATTTCATCAGGTGTTCGTTGACTTTTAAAGTTATCATTTCCAGCTATTTACAAACGTGCATAATAACAGATATTTCTTTCCTAAAGCGCCAGAAATCAAAGCAGACGTGCCCAGGTTCGAGCCCTGTCCACGGCAAATTCTGGCCAGTACATGATGAATTCCCAGTAAGGATGAAACCGGTCTACTGGATGAATTGCCTATTTTGCATTTTACAATTTTAAACTAATACTGACAAACTTATTTACTTAATGGGTAAGGTGATTATATCAAGATCGCCACCTTGATTATAGTAATAGATTATTCTCTCGTTTTGTAAAATAATTATTATTAAATATAATTTATAAAGGTAATTTTAGTAAAATTTTGAAGCTTAAAAATAAATATTCTTATTATAAGCGTATTAGCATTTAATATAGAACAATTTAGGTGAGATAAGTTAGGAGCGATAAGATCCGTTGGTCTAGCAGTCTTTACATGTTTTTACATTTCATACCATATGGCTGCTTTACTTAATGTAAACACAGCATAAACCGTCGTTTTCACGTTATACTTGGCCATATTCATTAAATGTGTCGCTTGCGCAGAAAAACATAATTCTTTTGCAATCTCACTTAAGTCCTCTTGATTCTAGTTCATTCCATCTTCTTCTAGTATGCCTGTCCACAAATTTAGGCCAAGCTACACTTGGTTAATTGTAGGAGACGCGAAATTCATTGAAATATTTTTACTTTTATGAATCCCGAGAGTATGGTTAGGTGTGAGTAGAACATGCTACCAAGTGTCTGATTTTTGTGTAGAAGCTGCATGATATTTGGTAAATCACTGTGTTATTTCGGAGAAGAAAACATTAGAAAATCTTGTTCCGAAGTCATTTTTAAACAAGCAGCTGATGGAGGGCTTGACATGGAAGGGAAAATGGAGAACTCATTAATCAAGGCCAAAAATCGGCGCACCTGGAAATGTAAAGGATTCAAGATTTTACCGACCTAGGAGTGCTATCAATTGTCCCGCACAAGAAAACGGCGGCGAAATTTAAAAAAAAGGGCAGCACTGAGAAATTTAAATCAATATTTAAGAATTACTCTGTGTTAGTTGTTGTTCTATGCTTGATTTTATTATCGGTTTGATCCAGCTCTAGTTGCTCATTTAGCACACCGTTTAAATATGGCAAAATCCCCAAAAATTAACGATGTCTACTTGAAAATACCATCCATGTGGCATAATACAAAAAAACAAATATTCTCTGCCAGAAATATGGTTAAAATTAAGGAAACATAGATATTTGACAGTCTACTACTATATCTCCGCTTCAATCATGTACAGGAAAGTTTCATTCAGTGCTTGTTGTTGACATATAAAATGAACACATTTCGATTTATTGCTCAAATATAGGCGGGCGGATCTGAACGAAAATTAAAAAATATCTATGCTAATCGTATTTGCACGCAGAAATTAGAGTAAAAGATTAGGTAAACATGATTATAACAATGGCCATTACCAAAAGCCAAATCATTGGTTACTTAATTGAATGCAGCGAATGCTGAAAACTATGAAATGACTGTGATTACGTCGCAAATTACAGCTGATTTGCCATTAAGTATAGTGTACGCATAGCTATTAACTATGAATGTAAAATATTAACGTTTCAACATGTATAAAAATATAATTTATTTTCGTTTGTCAGTTTCCTTTCTTACCCTGATTATGACAAATTAATGTGGAAACACTCCAATATGCATCACTATGACTCGTTAGAAACAAACTGATCTCAGATGTTCTGGTGGAATGGCCCCACGCAAACAGATGGCTACCAAGGCTACACGCAGTTTTCAACCCGCCAAACATGGTGTTAAGACGCCGCGTCGTTACCGACCAGGAACTGTTGTTTTGCGTGAATTTGTGCGCTTCCAGAAGTCAACTGAGCTGCTAATCCGTAAGCTTCCATTCAACAGGCTAGTAAGTCTAATATAAGGTATATTTATTATTTTGTTTCCATTTCCACAATGACGGTGTTAGCATTATTTACCGGCTTTATTGTTATTGCACATGGGAATTTGGCTTTGAAATCACATCGTTCAATACTTTATATAAAGTTAACTCGATTACTGTTTGGCTACCCATACTAATTAACGACTACATCATCCAGCCGCCCAAAATTACTTAATCAGTTATATAGTGGATTGGGCACGTAGCACAATCTCGTACTGGCGTGTCGTCAGTAAGCACGAAACGCACATGCACCTGAATTTGCGTCATTTGTTTACGATGACTTTGGCATATTCTTCTGGCTCAATTTTACTATCTTATTACTAGGTGCAACATATCTAATACAAAATTCATTTATATTATTTAGCCTTAACCCTAGAGAGATGGTTATTATACATTGTGTAACTGTTTTAAAAAAGTCGTAGTTTATTTCACCGGATATTATCACCATTCGCGCAGTCAGTGATTGCTGAGTTGAAAAATGTATACGAATGTAATGTAATGATCTCAACTTATGATCTCGTGTCGACAGTTCTACCGACGGACCAGTCAAGCACGACGGATGCAAGATTACTTGTGGTGCGAATCACAGTTTACTTTCCAAAGATATTTTGTTTTCAATGCGGAGTGATTTTCAGTAGTCGATTATCTGAAGTGCTCTAATTCATGGGTTTCCTTCATTTGAATTATAATCTCTGTGGTTAATGTTGTAAGCGAAGAAAATTTTATTGTAGAAAATTGGTTTGAAGACTGGGCTGACAGAGGAAAGATAATAAAATGCATCATAACTTTTTTTTAAAAATAATTTGCTTACTGGTTAGATTCACTTTCAGGGGCATCCTGGCTTTTGTGTATTTTACGGCACTTCTTCGCCTGTCTCACTTCGTGCTTACTTTGTTGATGAATACGTTTTTCAACGCCATGCTTTTGCAAATCCTTTGTCAAGTTTGTGACAAATTTGTCGTTTTCCTCCGTGGCAGATGAATTGTGACTCGATGACTGATCAGCTGGAGCCTACAAAACATTAAATACGCGTATTAGGAGGATTCAAATATTGCATGATTTTGGAGGCGACAGATCAAAATTTAATCAGAAACCTTGCTGAATTGTATACTCTGTTCTATCAATGATTATATTCCGTCGCGTGGACAGTTCCTATTGAAATTAGCACTTTAGATCTAAACCTAAATTATATCCCTACCAACTTTCTCCAGTTAAGTTCTATAATAAAATTTATTTCGTATTATTTGGTTGATTGGTTGTTTTGTAAGGTAGAATTCTCAAAATTACGTTTCTCTACGAAGCTCTGTTTAATTTTGTACTGTTGCACCTCAGTGTTTATTTCGTTGAGCCGAGACAATCATAATCCCATTTACAGTATGTTCAAGTATTATTTGTAGATGATTCATATATATATATATATATATATATATATATATATATATATATATATATGGCTCCGACCAACCCGAGGTATTTTCAGGTTCAAGGAAAATATTTGTTGAATTTTAAAGAAAATATATCATAAGATTATTGTATTTATCGCTAAACAAAATTGAGAAATAAAGTTTTAATTATGAGAAGAGGAAGACTGTTTAGCATTTTGAGATGGCGAAGCGATGTACAGTGACGGGTTGTTAACCAGGAATGCATGAAGGTTTGATATTCTTTCGAATAAATATAGGATTGTTTGATGCATTACCTTAATGTAAATTAGAATAACGTGCTTTATGCAATGGCCAGAAGAACGGAACAACTTAAATTGATAAATGAAAACTAATTCAAATAATAAATATCCAGTTATTTATCTATACATTTTCTGAAAAATCTTTGTTAAATCTGATAAGCTATGTATATAATGAAGTAGTGAGTGATGTGGAGAACGAGACAAAAAGATAGCATTGGGATGGACAGAGAAAGAGATAGGAGAAATTCAATAAATAATCAAGTAAAGTAAAAAAATACTGCAATTAAAAAGTTTGTAACAAGCTTTAATTCCTACCATTGGAACAATATTCTTGCTAATAGCGAAGAATGATAGCCAATTATCGGGGTGTATCCCCTTCTACCAAATATATAGTGGTTAAAGGGCGTAATACCGGCTCCTACTGATGAGTCGCCAGTAAGCACAAAACGAATTTGCATGAGATTATACTTTCCGTTCATGCTGCCTTTGGTTTATCCTTCTGGTCACAACTGAACTAAATTGTTTCTAGGTTCGCAACACCTAATACATACTTGCATATACATTAGTTCTTCGCAACAAAAGGTATTTAACTGTAATATAGGGAATTCAAAATTTGCTTCCTTATGTCCTTTTCATAAAATTTACGAGCGAATAAAAGTTAAGTGACATTCCCATACATATTGGCATGTGCACACCAAGATTAAGCAATTAAGAAATTTTTCATAAACCATGTAACGAATTAAAGCTTATTTTTATGCTCATCACTCAACAAGGAATAAGTTGCCTAGGTTTTTTATAGGATTAGGAATTACCCAAAAATTTGATTAGATTGTTGGCAAATGTTAACCAGTAGAAAGTAATCGATTGGCCGGTATGTATGTGATGTCTTTTTATCCAAGTGCATTGATATCGTTAACACTGTCATGCTATTGATGGTATTATATTAAACATGCTGCTATGCCAATTGTAAATTGAAGATTGATAAGGAATATCTGTCTTCAAACTATTTTACATTTGGAGAGGGATTTTACAAACAAATTAAAACAGTCTCAGAAAAACAGTTATTATCTGATCCGATATAAATGTTAAAAGTGTGTTTCGTTCTTCAATGACACATTTGTCATCTATGATTGCGATGATTTCATTCTTAAACTTAGTTTATATACACATTGTCAAAAGTATATACATGGCAATAGATCTGATCTATCGTGTCATTGATCGGAGACAGGACATATAATTAATCGGGATGAATACCAACGTATATCGATGTGCAGTTTTGACAAAACGCGATTGTTAGAGGAATAAATATTGAAATGAAGTCGATAAAGAACATTTTAAATGCTAAAAAATAAGAAAAGCCTTTGGGATCACGCAGAACATAGCTTTGTCTAACGCTAAGTAACGACGACTGATTGAGTCGGAATTGGAAGCCACGTTCTAGTAATAGATTAAAGCTGCTGTATTACGGTTGGCTGATGGAAGATAATATAATATAACTTAATTAGAAATAGTTGTAAGATTTCTTGCAGTAACAAACTTTACAATGTTAATTTTGATTTACACATATCCTATCCTTGTGGTAACAGGTTATTTATAACTTCCATATCCTTCTCCTTCATTGTATCTATTACCTTTATGTCTTAGTCTCATTATATAATTATACTCATAATTATTTGCCAATGAATACCTTTTTTACACTAAATGGTTATAGTATTTATCATTCTCTCTTGTTGACTCCAATGATATCTTATAGCTTTATGCCTTCAATTTAATTTTTATCTACTAACATTTATTTATTTTCAGCATACCTTCCTTTTAATTAATGTGTATATTAATAAAATTATAGCGTAGATCCTCCTATCTTCAGTTGTTGTTTAAAACTTATATGTTCGAGTTAAAATTGTAAAAAAATAATTAACTTCGGACGAACGGCGTTAACTAATAATAATATGCATACGTAAAATAAAACCTAAAAACCTAATGCATAAATCTAATGCATGAATAGATAAATTAAAGAGTGATTATTGTGATTCAATTAGGTGAACGCGTGCAATTGACTACTTTCAACTGCAAAAAATATATGTGGCCAAATTTTAAAGAGCGTGATAATCTTCCTTGTTGCATAAATCAAGTTGGCGAGATTATGATTAACGCGTATCTCACCGTATATAACAAATCGTACAACATTGATTATCTATCGTAAAATGCACGAACTGACGTGTTCGACTTTCTATGATGATTAACAAATAACTGATTTCGCGGGTGGTGGTAACAATTCTTTAAATAAAGTTTGAGAGCTTGAAGTAAACACCAATCCCATTGTATTTAACCAGTCGACGAACAACATAGCAAAACTACCACCAGTCGCAACGTACTGACGCGTTTCGACCTTCCATGATCATCAACAGTTTGCCATCGTACTCTGATGATGATCATGGACGGTCGAAACACGTCAGTGCGTTACGACTGGCTGTCGTTTTGTTATGTTTTTCGACGACTGGTTAAACACAATGGGATTGGAGTTTACTTCAAGCTCGCAAACATGAATTAAAGAATTGTTACCACCACTCGCGCAATAAATTATTTTTTAATTGTATTGTCTATATATATATGTCTGTAGGGAAAGCTGCAAACAGCGAATGTTCGTGACTGCATAGAAATTGTGCAGTCGACAATTACATTCACGTACAATGTATGCAAGACTACTAGAGGTGAGAGCCGCATTTCTAATTTTGCTTTTCATATAAATGCATGGGGGTTTGATCCTGGCTAGTCAGTTTTCCGTCGTACTCTGCTGATGATCATGGAAGGTCAAAACGCATCAGTGCGTTGCGACTGGCGCTAGTTTTGTTATATTGTTCGAAGACTGGTTAAATACAATGAGATTGGTGTTTACTTCAAGCCCGCAAACTTGATTTAAAGAATTCTATGATGATTATCAGAACAAATATTGAGTATAAGGGTGATGATCGCAAGTATTCAAATAAAGATTGTTGAATTAAAATAAGCTCTAATCCTATTTGAATTAATCAATCGCACCATATAAAAAAACTACCATCAGTAGCAAATCCTGTCAGTAGTTTGCTTCGTTGCTTGACGGCTTCCATAAAATGTGGTTGGTGTTTATCTCAAATCAGCAGACTTAATTTAAATAAAATTTGAAGGTTCATGCAGTGCTGCCCTATCGGGCTGAAAGCCACATAATTTTATTTATCTGTCAGAATCCGTAAAATAGAAATAAGCCTATTAAAAATAACTTTGTTAAAGTAAAAGTTAACGAAAATCTTCAATTAACCCAGGATGATAAGATTTATTATCAAGTTTACTCATCATAAAATGAAAATAATAGTGATAAATTATGCCAGACTAGTTTATTTTATCATAATAATTAAATTTCGTATGTGAGTAGTCCGAATGAGGGAATTGACCTTTTTAGTGATTGATAAGAAATTATATTTTTTCAGGTAACGCTGGAAATAGCTAACAATCAGAAACGAATTAATCTAGTATGAGCTCAATTAATGTTTTAGTAGATTAATCAATTAGAAAAAAACATGATCTCTATTACAACAACAGGGAATCAGCATATGCATATTTTCCACATACTATGAGCCATTTTCAGTCATTTCGATTTTTCATCAACTTAAAAAAAACAATTTTATGAGTTCATCTTAGCTTGTCCTCTGACGAAATTTCTCTAATAATGTCTCATTATAATTTAGACAACGTCGAATAAAACAACTATTTTTGATTCTATTTATGTCCAAGTTTTGTAAAATTGTTCAGAAGGGTCAATTTCTGTTTTACAATGATTGAAAATATTCGTTTATCACACGTATATTGCCACTTTGTATTAGATCTTCTTCAAATAATTCATTAAAGACAAAAAAATTGGATTCAGTCAACAATATAATAAAAGCATGGTTTGTGTATTCTCATCCTGTTTATGTAAGAAGCGGTTTATCTAGACGCTTTAACAAAATAGAACTTGTAGAATTGAATTACATTTATTGCGTCTTAACTAGAAATGCATAAGCCCATTTTCTTCACCTCATCAATATAGTAAAATTATTACTTGCAACAGATATTTATTCTTTAGATAAGTGAAGCATTCATTTCCGGATATGAATTTAAATAAAACGTTGTATGTGTTAAGGTAACGCTTTCGCTCCATCTTGTCAAATGTTTTATTGAAGAAACAAAATAAAATAATTGATTTTGTTTTAATAGAAAAAATCGATCAACTTAGAAAGTGCAAATAAAATAAATATTAAAATACTAGTCCAGAAAGTTTAATATGACGAAAAATTTTAGCTGTTTCACATGTGGCTAGAAAAGCCCTATGGTAATACCAGTGTACGAGTTAATTTTTTTGTTCTAAACAATGTCTATTTATTGTGATCATCTCAAAATAGAAATGCATACTTGCACACCTAACTGTAATCAATATCGAAAAACTATTTTTGGCTTGCTGCCATTTACACAGGACGAAACATTTTATTTTTAAGCGTTGCTGCAACACCAATATTATTTCTCGCAGACCAAATTGATATCTACTCCAATAGGCGTGATTTACATATTATACCGCATCTGCCTTAATATAATTGTTAACAGGTACACTTTCAATAAAATATAATGATAGATTCAGATTGCAGTGTAATTTTGTCTTTCACACCGGATAGAAGCCTTTTTGTGATGGTTGCAATTAAAACTTGGTTAGCTAAATAATAATTGAATTCCAGTGTGGAACACAATCTGTCTCCTTTCCACTTCATTACCTCTTAACTTTTGCATTGTGAATGTATACACACTGGTTTCTTATTAATCGTTTGCACATTCAAAATGGGTTGTATCAATATAATAGATTTATACTTAGTTTTAAAATGTGGTGAATAACCATTTATGCTAAGAACATCTAAGTGAGGCTGTAGCAGTCAGGCGAACAAATACGCAATGCCCCATTGCACAGTGTCTTAAACAATACTTTTTACATTTAAATGAGCAGCAGCTGTTACATCAACCGCCAAACATACTCTACAAAGTGTGAGAGATAAAGTTCTATTCCAATCTGTATCCAATGTTATCTACAATTGTAACTGTACTTGTGAGTAATCATATTTAGGCAGATGCAGTAGTAGATTGAATTTACGCTTATTGAAGCACATACAAAATGGGTTGGTGTAAAATACGACTGTCTTTACACTTACGACTAATATAAAATCTTTTTTGGTCTGTAAAAATGCGACAATTTGGATTAAGGCTAGGTGTAGAAGTATGTTTCCTTATTTAGAGACTGTTATAATAATTAGACGTTATCCAGAACTGTACAAATAAAATCAATTTGTTCGTGCACTGGCCCTACGCGAAACCGTTTACATGTTTTGTCTTGGTGAACTTTCTGGACTATAATTTCGATATTTATTCTGTGAATTTTCTATGTAAACTTTTCTATTTAAGCTAAATTAATTCCTGTTTCGTCTCTCCACTAAATGAGTTGATAAGATTAAGTGAAAGCAATACTTTAACCCATACAATGATTCAAAATTCATATTCAGGAATAAACGCTACACATATCTGAAAAATAATTAACCTACAAGAATTGACGTTAATTTTGATAAACTGGTGAAGCATTAACAACTCTGCAAATTTAAATACTGTTTGTTGCAGAAAACTAATATATATGCAAGTATGTATTAGGTGTTGCGAATCTAGTAACAAATTAGTTCAGTTGTGACCAGAAGGATAAACCAAAGACAGCATGAACGGAAAGTATAATCTCAGGCACATTCGATTCGTGCTTACTGGCGACTCATCAGTAGGAGCCGGTATTACGCCCTTTAACCACTATATATTTGGTCGAAGTATGTGGGATAATAGGACGGTACAATCTCCTAGACGAATGCGTAAACCTGAAATAGTGAAGCTAACATCATAAAGTCTAAGACAATGCGAGATCAACGCTAACTCACACTATATAATATATATACCGAGTCTGTAAAGGATACTAAAACTATGGCTATTGTTTTAGTAACCGATACCAACATTGTAGTACCGAAAAGGTACATGGTACTAAAACTATGGTTGCCGAGTCGATACATGGTACCAACATGATGGATATCAATTTATGCTATAGTTCACCGAAATTGAGAATTACAACCATTTCCGAACACCTGTTACTCCAGTAAATCCATACACTCTGGCCTTGATCTGCAACGTCTGATTATTCACTATTTGATTTATATGTAAACACAACACTCATTCAAAACACTCATTAAGCCAAGTATCTGAAATTGTTAGTGTTAGATATACATTTACACTAGAGTTTCTGATTAAGCAAAGCCACGTCTCTGCCAACGTATTATAAAATTGATATAATTTGTTGTTATGTGTTGTGAAACTATAAGTAAAGTCTACCATTTGCAAGTGCGATTATTATGTGAGACAAACATTTCTACCTGGTTTTGCTTGTACTGATACTCTAAGGCTGTTTCTTGACATTTCTCTTTTGTAGTTCCAGCCGACGAGTGTAGACTCTCGTCAAAACCAGTTGAAGTAAACATTTGACGGTCGAACTGCTTACCTAAACCATGGGCTGTTTTTGTCGCATGATCAGTTTTCAAAATGCAAACACCTGGTAGCTCATCATTCGTCTCATCATTTTCAATGTGTGTATGCGGAAAAAGCTGTTCTGGGTGCGAATTTCCGGAGGAGGACATATTGTATATCCGCTCTGCCTTTCTCATCGTATCTTCGTTTGCCAAATTTTTTATCGTTGTTTGCCTTCCTGTAGACATGTTATGCTTTGGAATCAGAATTTGGTTTATTTTATTTCGATTACAGAACTGTTCTCGTCTATTGTCTTTTAACAGTGCCGCCTTTACTGTTCACACGTTAAAAAATAAATATAAATTTCAATCATTAACTTTCATATTCAGGTTCAACAAAAAAGTACGATACATTCCTATGTGGGGTGTTCCATTTTTTTCAAATATTTATTATCGCACGATTTTAATATACAACTAATGGAACAAACGAGAACAATTAAACTAAATCATTAAGAATACTATATTTCACAATTGTAGTTTTTGTTCAGACGGAAAATTCAGCACTTCACTCATTAAATAGGCAAATCAATCTTTTAAATTTTATTGTATGTATACAGATTCCAATTAGAAGGGAAAACGATTGTAATAAAAATAAACCACTGCTTGACAATTATAGCGGAAATAATATAAGAATATAACGATACGATCAATGAGACTGCTTTTGTGATATTGTTCCAACGGATTCATTGTATCGACAACATCTAACATAATTTATTTCTGAAATACTTGCATTATGAGTAGGCAAAGTTGAAAAAAATATTCTTCAGTTACTAGTTTAAAAGACAATCATGTGTTTTGCTAAAGCAAAATTTACGATATTTATTTTACTGTTTCGGCTAAAGATCTAACAGATGGGCGCAGGCTTTAGAGTCATACAACTTATTCCCTACGCCATTAAAGCTGAGCAATTCAAGCAATTTGCATATATATATACATACATATATATATATATATATATATATATATATATATATATATATATATATATATTCTTATAATTAGGAAAACACAAATAACAAAGTGGATAAAGGCCATTTATTTCGTGAATACTAATCATCTCTTATACAATCATACATATTTATACATTTTGGGTTTTCAATTGATTATGATAGTGGTAACAAATCTGACTCGTTTTTACTGCTGTTTCTTGTTTTGGCTAGTTGGTGAGTGTGTATGCGTTTGTGTTTGTGTGTATGCGTGTTTGCATGTAAAGGTCATTCTCGCAGTATTGCAAAGTGATGTCTGAGATCTGGTCATTATTGTTTTGATAGCTTGAGAATTAACCATTTGTGCGCATTGTTCACTGTTACATATACAAGTGCTATTTTTCCCAGTATAGTTGATCGTTTCACCTCGTTGCGCAAAGTTGTCGTTTTCACGTGGTAACAGCGCCAGTGTGGATTGCAGTGTTAAACGCTCACATTGTTTGGAGACTTCTGTCATCGTATGCGCCTCTGTTATTTCCACTTCAGTTTGTTGCCAATCCGATTGTATGGTTGTTGATTCTAGTCGAGGGCCTGTTTGTTCTTGGCTGGATACTAGTAGATTGTTGTTGAATTTTGTTATTCTTGCCCAGTCGATAAGAATATCATGTTGATGAAACTTTTGAATATTAAGGTCAGGTGCTTGTTGTTTTATGTAAAGGGCTTCATAGATAAATAATAATTTTTCTGATTTTGCTTTATGTAGAATTGTGAAATTGGTCGAATTGACAGGGTGCCCCGTTGCCAATATATGATCGGAAATAGCTGATTTTCCTGACGGTGGCAAGCCTTTGTTAATCAATTTCTGTGGCAAATGTTGCTGGATTCTGCTTATCAATTGCTTCTTCGTACGTCCGATATATGTGCTACCGCACATACATGAGAATTTGTAGACTATGAATGATTTGGAGAGAATTGGCAATTGATCTTTGGCATCCAACCTCATGATTCTCTGTGTACTAAATGTCATATTAACTTTAACACTGGGAAAGTTGTCCTTAGTTATTCTATTCAGCCGCCGTGCAATTATTGAGGCTGGTACGTCGCCTCTAAATGGTAAGTTTAGGAAAACCTGCTTGACGGTTTCCTCTCTAGTACGAATCTGCCGTGGTCTGATGTTGACATCAATGTAACGCTCTGGGTAGTTGTTCATTAGCAAAATGTTCCTGAGGTAGCCCAGTTCTTCCTCAATCTTGTGTTCAGAGCAGATCTTCCTGATTCTGTTTGCTAGGTTGTTTACTAAGTTTCTTTTGTGGGATTTTGGCACACTACTGTTGTAGTGAATGTATTGTCCGGTGAAAGTGGATTTTCTATGTATGGCCAGTGTCAAATCTCCGTTTGCTTCTCGAGTGAGTTTGATGTCAAGGAAGGGAAAACTGTCGTCTTTCTCTACCTCGAGAGTGAATTTGATGTCTGGATCGACTCCATTTGCTTGTTTGAGGATTTCGGAAGGGTCTGCTGCTTCTGAGATGAACAACAAGATATCATCTTCATACCTTTTGTAGAGTGCGCACTGGTCAATTATACCTTTGAGGCTCGTTTTTTCCAGGTGATACATGTATACATCTGCCAGGAGGGGTGCGATGCAACTTCCCATAGCTACACCATTGATCTGGCGCTAGTATATCCTTTCGAATGTAAATTCCACGTTTTTAGTACATGCTTATATAAGGTCTTTGATGCCATTGGTGTCTATAGGGAAGTCAAAAAACTAGTTTATGATGATGTCACACAAGATCTCCGTTGTGTTATCCAGTGGTATGTTTGTAAATAAGGATGAGACGTCAAGCGAGACCATTTTATTCTGTAGGATGTTCTTCCCCTTCAATTCATTGGCTAGTTCGAAGGATTCCTTGATAGTGTTAGCGTTTATGATGCTCCGTATTGGTTCAAGTAGTTTGCAGAGAAACTTGGCTGGTTTATGTTGTGGAGCGTTGATCATTGACATAATGGGCCGCATCGAAGGAGCTCCTGAGGCTGTCACGGCTTTATGAGTTTTTGGTTTGCTGTACAATCTTGCGGTGTTTGTTCCGACTGGTTTTGCTTTTTGGATGTCTTCTGTGAGTTTTGATCTAATCTCGGAGTCAGCCATCGATGTTAGAACATGTTTTTCCATCTTTTTCAAAATTGCATTAATTCTTGATTCGATGTTCGTTGAATCATCTTTCTGTTTGATGTCATGCTTAAATTTAGATTGATCATTTATTATATCGTTCATGGCCTTCCTGTAAGCGTCGGCTTCAAGTATAACAATTCCTGATCCTTTGTCGGGTGTGGCAAGTCGTATGGATTTGTCTGATTGGAGTTTTCTGAGTTCGTCTATGTGCTGTTTTGTGATGATTTGGCTGCCTTTGAATTCCTTCTTGTATTGTTCTAGTGCGCTTACTATCTCAGCTTTCAGTCCTTGTCCATTGAATGCATGTGGGGCGGTGTCTTTCGTTAAGTCATTGTAGAAATTTTCCGTTCCAGCCTGAAGGTCAATAATGTCACGTTCACTTAGGTTTTTCTTGACTACGCAGAATTTTGCTCCTAAGGAGAGTAATTCTTTCTGGTGTTTTGACAAGATCACTTTTGAATAATTGTGAATAAAAGCGTCTGGGTTCGTAGGAAATTTTTATTGCTTAGGAAATTTGTCCAGGTCTCTCGTGAGGTCCTTGGTTTCTTTGTCCGCTGTGATTTTCATCAGTGTTTCTATCTTCTGTGTAGCAAAGCGGTGTATTCGACACTGGCCTTACATAGTCTTTCCATTTAACAACCCAGTGACGGAATGATGCTCTCAGCATCTTGCAGTTTTGAGTGGTTGTCCTCGATATCCTCGAGCAATAAGCGACTTAGTAAGTTTATTCGTCGGTTTTTGGTTATTTCTTCTAGCACTGCTTGAGGAATCGTTTTGGCACAGCATCTGACTCTGAACACAAGATTTGAGGAACTGAATTCTTTCTAGAAGTTTGGCTACACGTACAGTTGGCTGCAATATAAATGTTTAGTTCCTTACGGGTAACAAGGCTGACCCCGCGCGTTAGATTGATCGTCAACATGTCCAGACCTCGGCAGATTTAACAGTATTCTAGAGAGGATACCGTCAAGCAGGTTTTCCTAAACTCACCATTTAGAGGCGACGTACCAGCCTCAATAATTGCACGGCGGCTGAATAGAATAACTAAGGACAACTTTCCCTGTGTTAAAGTTATTATGACATTTAGTACACAGAGAATCATGAGGTTGGATGCCAAAGACCAATTGCCAATTCTCTCCAAATCATTCATAGTCTACAAATTCTCATGTATGTGCGGTAGCACATATATCGGACGTACGAAGAAGCAATTGTTAAGCAGAATCCAGCAACATTTGCCACAGAAATTGATTAACAAAGGCTTGCCACCGTCAGGAAAATCAGCTATTTCCGATCATATATTGGCAACGGGGCACCCTGTCAATTCGACCAATTTCACATTTCTACATAAAGCAAAATCAGAAAAATTATTATTTATCTATGAAGCCCTTTACATAAAACAACAAGCACCTGACCTTAATATTCAAAAGTTTCATCAACATTTATTATAATCAAGGTTGCGGTCTTGATATAAACACCTGACCCATTAATTACTTACATATGTCAGTATAAACTAAGAATTGTACAGTGTAGAAAAGGCAATACATACAGTAGACCGGTTTCGTCCTTATTGGGAACTGATCAAGTACTGGCCAGAATTTGCCGCGGACAGGATACGAACCTGGGCACGTCTGCTTCGGAATCTGGTGCTCTAACCACTGAGCTATCCTGCCGCACTGGTTAGAGCACCAGATTCCGAAGCAGACGTGCCCAGGTTCGTATCCTGTCCGCGGCAAATTCTGGCCAGTACTTGATCAGTTCCCAATAAGGACGAAACCGGTCTACTGTATGTATTGCCTTTTCTACACTGTACAATTCTTAGTTTATACTGACATATGTAAGTAATTAATGGGTCAGGTGTTTATATCAAGACCACAACCTTGATTATAATAATTGTTATCACCACCCGCGCAACCAATGTTCGTTTAGTTTCATCAACATGATATTCTTATCGACTGGCCAAGAATAACAAAATTCAACAACAATCTACTAGTATCCAGCCAAGAACAAACCGGCCCTGAGTACTAGAATCAACGAACATACAATCGGATTGGCAACAAACTGAGTGGAAATAACAGAGGCGCATACGATGACAGAAGTCTCCAAACAATGTGAGCGATTGCTAGCATTTGCAGTCCCACACCGGCGTTGTTACCACGCGAAACGACAACTTTGCACAACGAGGTAAAAAACGTGATCAACTATACTAAAGTAGGGAAAATAGCACTTGTATATGTAACAGTGAACAATGCGCACAAATGGTTAATTCTCAAGATATCAAAACAATAATGACCAGATCTCAGACATCACTTTGCAATACTGCAGTGAGAATGACCTTTACGTACGTAAACACGCATACACACAAACACAAACGCATACACACTCACCAACTAGCCAAAACAAGAAACAGCAGTAGAAACGAGAGTCAGATTTGTTACCGACTAGCACTAATCAATTGAATACCCAAATATGTATTAATATGTATAATTGTATAAGAGATGATTAAAGTATTCACACAGAAATAAATGGCCTTTATCCACTTTGTTATTTGTGTTTTCTAATTATAAGGAATACTGTTAAATTAAAAAGGTATGGACATTATAAAGAATATATATATATATATATATATATATATATATATATATATATATATATATATATATATATAATACTATATATATATATTCTGTCTTTACCTCGAATGGTTCCACATTGTTATCACATTCAACACAAACCTTCAAAGAGCCGATCTAATAGATAAGTTGCGTCTTATTCAATTTTTGGTTTTTGTCAGCAAATCTTGAGTCCAGCATACTTTTATAAATGCTTTCATTTCTATCACTTCACCTGTTGCATGCGCAGCCATAAAAAGTCAAAAAAGACTAATGTTTCAGTGCCATATAACTGTAAGTCGTCCATGGTTATATTTTGACTGTAAAAGAAGATTAGATCGCCCATTCATAATGAAGATGTTTCATATTTGGAGTTTTCCTTCTCTTATATAGTCTTTGTCCGTCCGTGTTACCATGTGCTAAATCGAATTCCTCACTACTTTTACTTGCTTCTCTTTCCCAATAGTTGGACCTTTTTGTTATTTTATTGCTTACTTCAATAACATTCAACTATTCTAACATTTAACTTACTCAATAATGATAAATATATAAATAGAAGCGATAGCAGCATTAGATTCTTCATCACAAAGTTCATCCGAATCAGGAAAAGCATCAGGACAAAGGCGTATAATGAAATCAATATCAGGGGAAGAATATGCCCACGACCATTTAAGAAAACCTGTGATGCCATATGAAAAAACAAGGAGTTAGGATTAAAGCAGTCAGACAGCTGACATGAGTAGAAATAATAATTCAAGCGGGGAGTTTTATTTATCTCCACACGTATAAAAATCAATAAATACAATATCTATTACCTTTAGTAAATTTAATTCTGTCTTTCATACATCAAGCTTCGGTACTTGGTGGGTATTTATAGGAGTGAACAGTCCTATAGTCATATTTGGATTTACATTTAAATATTAATTAGAGTAACGACCAAAAGGAAAATTTCGTAGTCACAAGAAAAACAGACGTTAATTTGGACAATTACTATAATCAAGTTTGCGATCTTGATTGTAGTAATTGTGCTCACCAATCCCTTTGTTTTTAAACAGTTGCAAAACAGAAATACTACCACCTTTAGTTCATACACGCAAACTTAATTTAAATAATTATTATCGCCATCCACAGCAATCAATGACTGTGCAATTTTATTACTGATATATATATATATATATATATATATATATATATATATATATATATATATATATATATATATATATATATATATATATATATATATATAAATGCTGAAATTTTAATGCAAGAGACTGCATAGGCATTGTGCAGCAGACATTTCCAGTCCAGCACAATATACGTGAAATTACTAGGGTGAGAACCGCATATTTAATTTTAATTTTCTTATGTATATATTAAGGTTTTATTCTCGCTAGTCAGTTTGCCGTCGTGCTCTGTTGATCACAATAAAAGGTCGTAACGCGTCAGTATGCATGACAAATTTAACTGGCCCTTGTTTTACTCGAAGAGTGTTTGTATCCACAATCTTCAATTTTACCCTGGATATTTCGGCTTCCTGTTTCAGAAGCCTATTTCAATGGAAAGAACATACCAGAAAATATTTGACCATCATTAATTTGTGGAAAATTTAGTTTAAACTGTTTTATTTATACTTATTGGTAGATCTCTTGAGCATAACTTTCTTAACAATAGGTAAGTGTGTTTCATGTATTTGTGTTTGTATGTCTGCATGTGTACACTCATCGAAATGAAACTGCAATGATTTCATAACACATACTGATTATTCAGTAGATAATCATACGCTGTGCCTGTGCATATGCTCTCGTTTGTTTTGGATTGATAAGTTATCAGTTACTGAAACTATACAATCATTCAAGCGAAATTATTATGGTTTAACAAAATCTAAAGATTATCTAGACGAGCGTGCACCACGTCTGTGCGTATATGTTGGTGTGTGTTTGTGTGTGTGAGAGAGGGGAGGGTACTTGTTCAATACTGAGAAATAATTAGATAAATATAATTACCGCACGTGTATCGCTCATCCGAATGAAACTAAAGTGATAAATATCAATTTCTCTTTGCACACGTCAGACCTATGTTTTACACAAACTTTCTTAAATGAAGTATTTACGAGTAGCATCCGAATAAGTAGGGACAAGATACTGTGCAAACCCGAGGACAACATTTTTACGGTAAACAATAAAGAGTGTGTAAAACTAAAATAAAACTGAATATAAACTGTTTCGTCAGGATAGAAAGTTAAAACAAAAGGGGCCATAAAAGAAATTAGACAATTGGCTACTTAAAGAAAGATAGAAGAAATAGTGCAAAGAAAAATTGCCTTTTTTAAAAAAACGTAAAGGTTTATTTAAAAATGTGTTACATTACATAAAGAATCTAAGTTAATCGATACGATGAGATAACAAGTAATCAAGGATGACATTATAAGATAGTCCTCAAATATGAGATATTTAATTATTCACCTCCAGCTCTCTGTAAGTTAAGTGTGATCCAACTATCTTATACTTCTATTTAAGCGAGTTTCTGATTTTCAACCGTACATCCTTCGCTTCCTACTATTATTAAATGCTGTATTCCACATCGAACATGGTGATTTTTCAACGGCTGTTTTGTTAATTGTGTCATTGTCGATTTAATTTTGATGGATTCTCTAGTCAATCTTGTTGATCTACTACGACCATAAATTGATATGTGTCTGAATCATTTCCGATTAATTGTGTGTCCTGTATCTGCTGTATGACGTTCAGGATCTGATCTATTAACATGCCTATATTTTCATTCGGTTCTATGTTCCACTCCTCTTCCCTTAATTGGGCATAGGATTTTATCAAAATTTCAGGAGGTCACAGTCGTTACATGGCATTCCATACACTCCTGATGTGTCCAACGATTCACTTTTCTCCTTGTGGCAAGGAAGTTTTGGGCCTAGATTAAGGGTTTGTGTTACAATAATATGTATATTGAATTTCAATGTTACTGTTATAATTTTCCTACTTAGACTGGTTTCAGGTATGACCATGACAAACCGATCCCTTTTGTTCTATTTGACTTTAATTATTTCTAATCATTATTAAATTTTACTATGACGCACGTCTCATTTGCATCTATTACCCTCAGATGTTACCCATTAGCACAGAAAATTTCACATGGTCTACCTAATTCTATCTCCCTATCTGTTAATCTTTTAGTCCCAAGAATCGAATTGTCATTGATTTTAAGATAACGATTTTCATTCTATAGGGATGACTTAACTTAAGATACCTGAGTTAGTATCTTTCCTATAAACACATCTTTCTAATTTCGTACCATTTCAGATTAATTTGAAATCCAGAAATGGCAATTCCCCACATAATTCATTTTAAATAGTAAATTTCAGTTCACTCACTTGATTGGCTAAGTTTAAGAAATTCGCCTGTTAATCCTCCCCATGATTCCAAATAACTAATATGTCATCCAAGATTCGTACATAAATTCTTTAAAGCAAGTTTGCGAGCTTGAAGTAAACACCAATCCCATTGTATTTAACCAGTCGTCGAACAACATGGTAAAACTACCGCGCAATCAATTGTTGCTTAATCGTACATAAAGTTTTGATTTAGATGTGTTATTTCTAAGAGATTTTTACTCCAAGTAATGCATAAAGATATTTGCTATTGGAATTGATTTTTATTGTCCCATTGGAACACCTCTAATTTGTTTATAAAATTTATTCCTAAACATAAAATATGTCGAAAACATGCATGCGTTCATTATCTCTATACCATGTCTCATTATCATTTTACTTCATTCTCATATTACCGAGTGCTCAACCAGGAAACGCTGAAAGATGTCCAGTGCTTTTGGTACTGGTAAATTGGTGTTCATTGACACTAGATCTTAGCTAACCAATCTATCGTTTTTATTTAGATCACATTTATCGACAAGCTCAACCAAAAGGTATGAATTCATCAATGTTTTGTCTATGAAGCAAGAATACTAACTTACTCTTTGACATAGAGACATAGACACTTGATATGTTGTGGAGCTTTGAGTCCACCAAGGACCAGATTATTATTCTATTCCATGTCGCGCCACACGTTTAGTTTGAAGCATATTTAGATAATAAATACGGTGTCAAGGACGTGAAGCTGAATAAAAGATGTCATCACATAAAGAAGCAATTACCAATACTAGTAGAAAAAATACATTGTCTTAAGATCTGTTTTAAAAACTACGTTATTCCTAAATGTTTTACATTACATTTAGATACGAAAGGTAGATCTCTTAAACATGAACTGACTTTGAACATAATGAATATGTTGGTTCAAGATTTAGAAAATCGCAAATTTTACCTGATTAAATCAAAATCTGTTATTTTCCTTCTTGCATGCGTATGATTCTAAATGTACAGAGGATTTCACTGATAGCGCATATAATATAAAGATAAAAACGGTCGGAATCAGTCATGACAGAAAGTTAGTCAATTAGGGCATCTATAGACAGACCGCAGTTTAGGCTAATCCTACTGTAATAAATACAATACAAAATCTATAAAATACAACTTAATGAGAATCAGCTGGTAATGCTTAATTGTGATTTGAATACAGCTATTCAAATTGAGATTTCACCAAAAATGAGAAAATTACTGAGCCATAGTGTTGGTATCCTTTATAGATTCGGTATATATATATATATATATATATATATTATATTTTTTTTTTTTGATTGAGTTAGTGTTAAAGTCGCATTTTCGAAGACTTTATATGATGTAAGCTTCACTACGCAGGTTTACACCGTCGTATAGGAGATTGTATTGTACCATTCCCACAACCCTCACCCAAATATATAGTGGCTAAAGGGCGTAATACCGGCTCCTACTGATGAGTCGCCAGTAAGCATTAAACGAATGTGCACGAGATTATACTTTCTGTTCATGCTGTCTTTGGTTTTTCCTTCTGGTCATAATTGAACTAATTTGTACTAGGTTTGCAACACCTAATACATAATTGCATATCTATTAGTTTTCGGCCACAAACAGTATCTAATTACTGAGACTATTAAATCAGATAAATTCCTCCCAGATAATGATAAGTGTAAGCTTGAATAAGACATAACCACAGTTGTGTTAACGCTAGAAGAGGAAAAATATAATCTAAATTATGAAGTAAAGAGTCTCAGAAAAAATTACTAGTAAACAGTATGATGTTTGAAATCAGACAAAGGTTAAGCGACAGTTCTAATTAGTCAATTTGATTATAATTATAAGATGTATGAACAAATAAACACTAGAGAGGTATGCGCACAGATAAATAAAAACCCTACGGATAAGTTATACTTAGAAGTTAAGTTATTGATCAATAACATGATCGACATTGGTAAATTGAATAAAACACATTTAATGCTCTCATACAAAGAAATAGAGATGCGCCTAGAGTGTATAGTACAGTAAAAGTACATAAACATAACCATTTGAGAATTATTGGAAATGTCCAACACTTAGGAACATATAAGATTTATAGGTTTCTATGTCAAAGAATGGGTTAGTATTCTTACTTCTTAGACAACACGTTAATGAATATTTAGATGTCGATAAACGTGATCTAATGGAAAACAATAGATTGGTGTCCTTAGATTTAGTGTCACCGTACACCAATATACCGAAGCACTGGACAACTTCCAGTGTTTCCTGGTTAGTCACTTGGTAATATTAATAGGAAGTAAAATGATGATGATAGTAATCTCTATAATTTGTCTGTGTACGTCCGTCAGTGGCAAAGTTGATGAACAAATGTATTTCTTACACTTATTTTAAATCTAGGAACGAATTTTATAAGCAAATTATAGATGTTCGAATGGGATCTATACTGTCAATACAGATATTACATTTTTTCATGCATTACATGGAGAAAAACCTCTTAGATAGGAAAACCCTAAATCAAAAAGTGTATGTTCAATTCTTGGATGTAATATCAGTTATTTGGAATCATGCGGAGGATGAACTAATAAATTTCTTAAAATTAGTCTATCAAGTAAGCGAACTGACATTTTCGATTGGAAATGAATCATATAGCGAATAACCGTTCCTTTGTGTCAAATTAATTAGAAATAGTACTAAATTAGAAAGACATGTTTAGAGGAATTATACTAACTCAAGTGTCCTTCTTAATTTCAAGTCAAATCGGCTTAAAATCAGTGACTATGAGAAGCTTGATATTAAAAGATACAAAACATAGAAAGATTAAATTAGGTAGACTGCGAGAAAAATTCAGTGCTAATTGGTATTCTCTGAAGTTAATAGTCATAAGTTAATTTAATCATAAATGGAGATATGTGAGGTCAGATAGACCAAAAGTTGATCGCAGTGTCATTGGCATACCTGATTCCAAACCAAATCGGAAGATAAAAGCGGTAGTATTGAATTACAATATACGTACAATTATAAAACAAACTCTTATCGTAGTCACTAAACTTCCCAACCAAAAGGAGAACATTGAACCGTTAGACACGTCAGGAGTGTACGTATTTCCATGTGACGTTTGTAACCTCATGTATGAGGATGAAACCTTGCATTTTATTACGGGAAGAATAGGGGAACTTAGGACTGCAGGCAAATATAAGCGTGTCAATAGGTCAAATCTTGCACGTCATAAAGTAGAGACATGACTCATAATTAATCAGGATGGTTGCGGACGCTTATCAATTTTTGGTCGTAGTAGATCGACAAGATTAATAAGAGAATCCATCGAAATGACATAATTAATGAAGTAGCCATGGAAAATTCACTGGGTTCAATTTGGAATACATCACTTAATAATGGTAGGAAGCGAAAGATTCCAGAATCAGAATTTGAAACTCGTTCAAGTAGAATAATATTTACGTTAGATTACCATTAGCTTTCATAGAGAGGGGGATGAACAATTAAATATTTCTTATGCGAATATGTAAACCTGCAGTAGTGAAGCTAACTTCATATAAAGTCTTCGACAATGCGACTTCAAGGCCAACTCACTATATATAATACAAATATAAAGCCATTAAAGGATCCCGAAACTACGGCTGCTTGCCGATTAGGTACATGATACAAACACTATGGCTACCGAGAAAGTACATGGTACCAACACAATAAATTTCAAGGTATGCTAAAGTTCCATTCAATTTCTTCACATTTCTCACTCGAATATAAAGTGGGTATAGGGCGTAATACCGGCTTCTACTTATAAGTCACCAGTAAGCACGTAACGAATGTGCACATGCGATTATACGTTCCGTTCATGTTGTCTTTGGGTTATTTTTCTGGTCATAGTTGAACTGATTTGTTACTTGGTGGGTAATATCTAATACACATTTGTATACATATATTAGTTATCCGCACCAAACAGTATCTAACTGCAATGTATTTAATTGAACGATGTAATGATTACCGCGAAATGTTATAACTCATATCGATCAAGGCTAGAGTGTATGGATTTTATGGAGTAAAAGGTGTTCAGATGTAGTTGTAATTCTAAATTTGGGGAAATTTAGCATACCCTGAAATCCGTCGTGTTGGTATCATGTAACGACTCGGCAGCCATAGTGTTGGTACCAAGTACTGACACAACAGCCGTAGTGTTGCTATACTTTACAGACTTGGTTTATATATTTTATATTGTGATTTATATTTGAAGTCGGATTTTTATAAATTAAGCTTCACTATTGCAGTTTTACACATTCGTATAGAAGATTGGGCCGTCCAATTTTCCCACATTCCTCATCCAAATATAAAGTGGATATGGGACGTGATACCGGTTCCTACTAATGAGTCGCCAGTAAGCATAAAACGAATGTGAGATTATACTTTCAATAAATTCTTTGTTTTATTCGTCTGGCCATATTTGAACTAATTCATTACAATGTGTGCAACACTTAATACAAAATTGCATATATATTACTTCTCCGAAACAAAAATTTTCTAAATGTTATTAGAAAAAAACTGTGTCAGACGTTAAAAGGGTTCAGAGAAATAGCATAATATAATTAATAAAAGAAACAGTCTGCTATCTATATTGACGGGCTTACACAGAAAAATTATAGAGATTACTATCTCTATTTGTCCTCATTACCTGAAACCGCATCCATTTCGTACAGTTCGTGAAGGGCTCTCAATAAGACCGAAAGTGGTCTGCTCTTTAATACATCGTACAATGCTTAGTTTATACTGACGAATGTATGTGTATAAATTGGATTTGTATATAAAACGAGATCACAAACTTTATTTAAATAATTTTCTAACAGATTTTTATATGCATCACCTAGAGACGAGTCGATTCAAATCAGTTATAGAGAAATGTGAGCTATAGATAAGTTATGTAGATGGCTTGCTCCTATTCTTGCTTAAAACAACTGATTTGGTAATGTTTTTGAAAGAGGCGAACGAGGTTAATATCAATATAAAATTGGCAATGGTGGAGGTGTCGAATGCCGCATTGCATTACCTCAAAATATCATTTATTTTGGAAAACAACGGGCGTCTGGCACGAGCTCTACATAAGAAATCAGTATGAAAAGCCCTATTTATTTATTTTTTAACGTTATGCTTCTAATGCATACAAGTGTATAAGGGGATTTTTTATTAACACAAAAAGTGTAGGTTTTGTAAACTGATAGAGTCATTACAAAAGAACTTCAAACCGGAGCGGTTTGTTCACGTTAACAAGAAACCCAGACATCGTCCAACAACGGATAATGAGAAAATGAAGGTGAGTGTTAACTTGCCATATCGAGAGAACTTCCCGGAACCAATCATAATATTACGAGTAAATCGAGTAGCACAGGCTAATTTACTCAATACAAAGTTAAATTTTGTTTCTTATGCACAGCGAACCATAGGAGCAGATGCTAAAGGTCAGCTTCTCCTGCTATTCCAATCACTAAAAGTTTACACGTTTTAATGTTTCTGTAAAAACTGTTACATAGTAAAAAAAGAGCTGATGAGTCGAATCAATCAACACCTGTCCCAGATGCTCACAAGCCAAGTTCTAGTACCAACAATGAAGTGAGCTATAACAGATCACAATAAATACAGACCACAAAACAGACCAAAGCAGCTTTCAGAAATTTTTAAGGCAAAATCATAAAGACGTATGACAATATATGAGGCACTTGTTATTAAACAACAAGAGCCGGCTCTCAACATGCGGAAATTTGGCTCACTCGATATCCAATTTAACTGGCTCAATATTAATAGAAATAAAATGATGGCGGTAACTAACGAATCATCACAAAAGATCCTCTGGATCAGTAAAAAACAGGACCAAGACCATCAAGGACATGAGTATCAACTGGAGAACCGTAATCTTCACATAAATGCCTCTAAACGACAAGAAAATAATGTGATATTATATGCAGTTACTAGTGTTGATACTAATCCACATTTCCTCACCAGTCAAAGTTAACGGAAAGGAAGCAAGGTGTTCGAAGCTAAAAGCAAACAGACAATCGGCATAAATGTAACCAGTAATACAAGATAAAAACTAGAAATTTATTATTATTATTATTATTATTATTATTATTATTATTAGCATTCATCTTTACCAGATGTTACACACAATGCTGTCTCACTTAAGCTGCGCATAATGAAGTTAGAGAATAATTTCATTTGGGACCAGAGGAAAAACAGAAAGCCCCAAGTAAAAAAAAACAAAACGTTACAAACGAAGGATGAACCAAAGTTGAGGTGGAAAATTAGCTGGAGCATACGAGTATTCAACAAAGTAACGTAAGTAACTGCATCGGACATAAGATGTACCAGGTCAAAATGAATACTCCAATGAACTACAACAAAGTATATTTCCATACACATGCACATACCAAGCTTTAACCAAAACCACGCTATAACTCCTGTATCTTAATAAATGTAAATGACTCTTGCATATTCTTTTAAAAAACTTGAACAAAACCAAGATTTTCACACTATTCAGTGGAAGTCCCTATAGAAAATTATTACTTATTAATCCGTGCTGATAAAGAATGCATAAATCACATGATTCTTCAGAACAACTAAAAGAATAAAAGCCTTCAATACATAAATTAATCTTCTTTTTCGATCTGATCTTTGGATTATAAAAATTTAAATATAGGACAACGAAAAATGGATATCATCAATGATTTATATATATATATATATATATATATATATATATATATATATATATATATATATTTGTGATTCCATGCCGTTTTAATTAACACAGTATTATTATAATTAGGAAGACGACACATAAATAACAAAGTGGATAAAGGCCATTTATTTCGTGAATATATATATATATATATATATATATATATATATATATATATATATATATATATCAGTATTACTCACAACAAGGATGAGGCAATTATGCGACATCATGTGTCATAAACCAATTTTAACACTAAAATGGCTTACAAATTTGTTTAAGCTTTTGTTTCTTTTCGAAACAGATCCATGTATACAAGTATGTTTTAGGTGTTGCGAACCTAGTAACAAATTAGTTCAGTTGTGACCAGAAGGATAAACCAAAGGCAGCATGAACGGAAAGTATAATCTCATGCACATTCATTTCGTGCTTACTGGCGACTCATCAGTAGGAGCCGGCATTACGCCCTTCAAACGATATATATTTTGGTCAAGAATGTGGGATAATAGGACGGTAATGATGAGTCGCCAGTAAGCACGAAACGAATGTGCATGAGATTATACTTTCCGTTCATGCTGCCTTTGGTTTATCCTTCTGGTCACAACTGAACTAATTTGTTACTAGGTTCGCAGCACCTAATACATACTTGCATATATATTAGTTCTCCGCAACAAACAGTATTTAACTGTTAGACCCATGTATATTTAATAGCTCAATTTTCTCCTAAATATTTGGTTAAAAACACAGTAGTTTGGTTTAAAAACCAATGGTTATAACCATTTTAAGGGTTAACTCACATCCGGTTGTGCTGAATGACTGTCTTGAATGATTTGAAGGAGGCTTTGCATTCCCTGGCACAGATACTCTTCTGCGACGTAGATCAACTAACGTGACGATTGGAACCTGAATCACCTGTCTTGTTGAAGCACTGTCCCTTAACATATTTGCCGTCTGTTGATTGTGTAATTTAGACGTTGAGTTACTTTTGTCTATTTTTGCATCAGCTGGTCTTTGCTCGTCACCATATCTCACTGACAGCATATTTCTCATTCTGACACGATGTCGTCCATTGTTTTGTGTAGGTCCATTAAAAACACCAACATTATCGAAAGTCTGGCTAGCAAGACGTGGCCAACACTCAGGTATCGATCGCGGTGTACTAGTATGACTACTCCTACTGCTTCTTCGACTACGGTTTTCCCGCGGTGACCCTGGACTACAAATACTGCTGCTACTACTGCTGTTGCAGTTTTCCGAATCAGGCAGGATCGCGGTGTAATTTCTTTCGTATTTACTGGTTTTGCTTTTGTCAATTTTGACACATTTTCCAACGTAAGTATCACCGACATTCTCCTGGCTAGTGTAGCCTGAACTAGTTGAGGATGCGACTTTTTTAGCACGTGCAGAATTCCCATTGCGACCATTTGTTGCAAGATGTAATAGCTAGAAGAGAACATAATCAAGAAAGAATATTGTTCTATAAAGCGAAGTTGGTGTAAATTCATGCTTTAATTTTTTACTTTTGTTAGTACTTTTGAATATAGAAGTAATTGTTGCTTTATATCCTGCAACTTTAAAAATATGAGAAAAATATGTTTCGTAATGTATACGTAATTTAATGGTTAATTGTACTGCAATTCTAGAAATGGTTTCATTTCGTTATATATTTATCATTTATGATTATTTAGTTACATTCAACGGCTAATTAGCCTATTTCATGTCCTTCATCTAGAGGAATAATTTATAACTCGTAACTTGAATATTTATTGTTATTAAAAATTAGAATTATTAAAAAGTATTTGTTATAGAATTTGGAGCATTTTTCACGGAAAAACAAATTTTTGAATTGTCAGCGAATATAAAATGATTATTGTACTTAAATGCAGGTAATGGTATCGTGAGAAGTGTACCTGCTAAATGCAATAATTTTGGCGTTCTCTTTTGAGTTTTCCATGCAATCCTTCAATGCGGTGGATTTCAAAATATTACGTATTCAATCAGCTATATCGTTGGCTTTACTTCATTGAGCAAAATAATTCAAAGCCTGTTAAATTAGAATTTGTAGAACTCACATTTGAATGAATAAAAATTAATAGGTTGTCACAAGTCAGTTGAGAATACCCGGAACTCAATTTGATTAAGCAGATTTCTACACAAATGGTAATAAATTAAACAACTGAATCTCATTTTTCCATCTGTTCTTCTGAGCTAAATTTAACACAGAACAGTCATCAGGTTACGATTAGATATCTTCCGTAAAATATAAATTACCTTATTTTGTGCAGCTTTATGCACGCATTTTGAGAATACATCATTTGTTGGACTTGTGCGAACCAATAACTTTAGATAGTCATTGTCCAGCATTGAAACAACTGCTTCCGCTCTCAAATCGTCATCAGTTTTCTGACGCACATTAATCTCTGATGACGGCGTTTTAAGGAATGAATCAGTTTGACCGGGTTGCTGCTTGCTGGAAGCTGTCAGAACTTTGTGAGATGAAGCCAGCAGCAAGTCTTTTATTCTATCAGATTGTTGCACAGCAAAGGAACGCTGGATGTTTTCGTGATTCATGTTTGAAATATTGGCATGTTTTCCACTGATTTTATCGTTGCTATCATTATTGTCGGCGCCATCTTTCAAGACACCCGAAGAAACAAACTCTTGATCCAGTTTTGCACAAACGGAATTGCTATGCTCGAGCCTGTTAGCAGCACTAATAAGATGACCATGAACAATTTCTTCATCTCTAACACCATTATTTACATTAGTATCATAATGATTTTTATCGAATTCTTCATTTTTCTTATTATAAGATTCATTATTGGTATTTTTAATACAATTACATGTACAAACAGTCAGATTGTCAGATTGATAACACATATTTTGAATCAGTTTATCATCCTCTAAATAGAAATAGTATGAATGACTATCGTCTAACCGGAGCGCATATTCCGTGCCAACACGGTGTACATTGACTTTGTGTTTTCCCGCAGTTTTTGGTGATACCAGATTGCTTGGCTTTTGAGTGTCTGGCCTGTCGGCGCAACAAAGAAAGTTTGGCAACCGACGGGCCGACTCCGAGACAAAGCAACTACGATTAACGCGAGATTTCCTTATTCTAATACGACTGCGTCCATTTCTATTTGAGGTGTTTACTGTCGATGTTGTCGATCTGCTCGACAGCTGGTCAAACTCTCCAGATGATTTATTCTTTTCTTTACCGTTGCAATCTGACTTCTTCGACTTAGTAGGCGGTTGATCAATTATCGGTCCGGTAGAGTCGTTGTGAGCCTCAATGTCAGGCTTTGATGTACTACTGCTGCGTTTGGTCAGAACTTTTTTATGCTTTTTCGTCGGTCTGGCACAATTTGAGGCACTCTTTTTTCGAAATGAAAGAAGAAAACTTTAATGTTGCAAAATAAACAGTCATTTAAAACTTTTTCAGCGTTATAGCTAATCTGTTCTGTCGCTTGTATTATTTACGAATCATCTAATTTTGTGTTAAAGTTCATCGTGAGACTAACTTGGACCCGCCCATCTCCAAAAGGACAATATGCATGACCAAGAGCTTAGTGAAAACACACAATGTAGCTGTAGAACAGTCATAATATTGTTTCTCACTGTTATGTAACAGAGAAATTGTAACGATTAAAAATATTAAAGTTTTAAATAATTATTTACCGAGAATCAAATAATTTTGAAGGTTGAATTCTCAAATTGTGTTTTCAAAATAATAAATGGCTCATATTTCTATTTGTCAAAGTCATTTATACAAAAATACATCACAATTTATATAAATGCCACACATGCCTCAACTGGTGCTGACAATATCTGATATCATATTTATTTATCATAATTTTTGAGAGTTAATATGTATTTGCAGATGACATCAGAGATATTTATCAAAAAAATTTTAAACTTGAAACCTTCAAGTATAATATTTAAATTTTCTCAAATACCAACCAGGTATTATTATATTTTACAAAACATTCAAAATGAAGAAAGTTTACATATCTGACATACTTTCGTAAAGAAAATGTAATTAAATAACAACTGATTCCGCAAGTGGTTGAAAATAGTATTTAAATTAAGTTTGCGAGTCTGAAGTAAACACCAATCCCATTGAATTTAACCAGTCGTCGAACATCATAACAAAACTACCGCCAGTCGCACACACTGACGTGTTTCGACCTTCCATGACCATCATCAAAACACAACGGCAAACTGACTAGTGAGGATTAAACCGCAATGAATATATATGGAAAGCAAATGCAATGTATGTGAGACTACTGGAGGTGAGAGCCTCATATCTAATATTGCCTTCCAGATATATGAAATACGGTTTGATCTTTGCTAGTCAGTTTGACGTCGTACCCCGATGATGAACTTGGAAGATTGAAACGTGTCAGTGCGTGTGACTGGGAGTAGTTTTGTTATGTTGTTCGACGACTGGTTAAATACAAAAGTATTGGTGTTTACTTCAAGCTCACAAATTTGATTTCAAGAATTTTAACCACCACCGCGCAATCAATTATTATTAATTTGGCTTGAGCCCAACTTATCGATATTTTATTGTTTATATCTGTGTGTGTGGCGAAAGCTGCAAACGGTTAACGTTCGTGACTGCATAGAAATTGTGTAGCCGACATTTCCGGTTAAGTATAATGTATGCAAAACTACTAGTTGTGAGGGCCGCATATCTTATTTTGCTTTCCATGTATATGCAATGCGGTTTGATCCTCGCTAGTCAGTTTGCCGTCGTACTCTGCTGATGACCATGGAGGGTCAAAACGCGTCAGTGTGTGCGACTGGCGATAGTTTTTCTATGTTGTTCGACGACTGGTATATTCAATTGTATTGGTTTTTAATTCAAGCTTGCAAACGTGATTTAAAGAAAAATTTAGGAAAGGTATGTTCTATGAGGTGTGATTTCCATTTACTGGGGAAATAATTTTCAATCTTTGGTCTCTAGCAATAAGTTTCGTGAAATATTTTTTCTTGTTAAACAAAATTTGACACCAGAAATAGAATCTCGGAAGCGGATGGATGTTTATGAAAATTAATATTACATTTGTACTGTTCAGTTGCATTATTATATATTGAATCTGAAAAAGTTTTTTACACAATGACATTGAATGGTCAAGCTAACTAAATGAATAAAGTTGTTGTTCATAGAACTTTAACTTCAAATAATTTTTGTTTGAAAGAAATCCATTGATTGGTTCACTTCAATATCTGCGAATAGACAGTTGTATCTAAGACAATCCACAAATCTCGAACTATTGACATAGTTTTGTGGATAATCTCTTTAATAATTTGGCAGCATGTAGCCATAGAAATTCCGGCCTGACGACCGGCGGGAACATGCCAATCAGCCCAGAAATGGTAGCATGAACTTTGCCGAGTGTAAAGGGACACAGCCGTCATCCCGTTTAATGTGAAGCCTCGAGATTGGTGTAACTGCGCAGTACCACTTAGAGTTTAATTTGTGGTGACGGAATGAATGCAAGTGTTCCAGACGCGAAGAGCTGGTTTCAGCTGCTGAAGGAAACTTTGTCCACTGGCATCTGAGCAGATAGTGCTCATCAGCCTTGGTTGACAAACTATCTAAGAAAAGGAAAACTTCGAATACAAACCATCCACGCAAGGAATGGGCGACCTAGTGTTCCTTTTAAGTACACCTACAAGCAAGAACGATGCAAATTATAATGAATAAATACTGCATCGGCTATCGTACAATATAAAAACGATCGCCTTATCTGCTGAGCCGCGCAGGATGGATAAACGAAATCAGGCTACTGCAGACATCTTCATCTCCAATTCAGCTTCCTTTCCTTCTCTTTCATCTTCTCATCCTAATAAAAACGCTCTTTTAGATATTATGAATATGGTGAATGTTGATGATTTCACTGAGTCCGGTACCGGATTGCAAATAATGAAAATAGTTTAAGTAGACTATCATTTATTAACCGTACGTTGAGATTTAATGTAATGCGCGAACATTAAAACACCTTTTACAGCAAGAAGTTCTTGCATATACGTTGGACAATTTAGAAATCGATGTGTGTTGTGTATCAGAAACCAGAATACAGGATCCTAAGAGTATTACAAAACTGTGTTCACCATCCTTATCTATGCGTTATTGGCTTCGAAAATTTGGTTCAACTGAGATTTCTCAAGTCTGTAAATGGGGCGTCGATATTGTCCTTAGCACACGAGTTGAATCAGAATGTTTAAATATATTTGCTAAAATCAACGCTAAAACCTTATTGAACGTTGTAATTTCGTTGTATCTGCACATACCTCTAGTGATTGCAACACAGAAAAATGCATGGACGCCTTTTACTCCGAAATAAGTTCTCTAGATAGTAGAACATGTATTACAGATATGGTCTTGGTCATGGTGACATGAATTCTCAAGTTGGGCGCTTAAGTAATGCAGAATTTCATTTAGGTGGAAGATACACTTTAAGCTCGAAGCTCGACGATAACGGTAAAGGAATGTTGGATAGCTGCGCGAAACATATATTATATTTAAGTAGCACACACTTTAGACGGAGTGTGAGACGTTGTGCTACATCGCGTCCTCCAGCCCCTGGACAACGCTGAACTCAAATAGATCATGTAGCAATTAGTTATAGATGACGTGGTTGCATCCAGGATTATTTTGGAACACACTTCGATTTGGACCATGCACTTATCTGTGGTACTTTTGCACTTAAATTTCCTGGAAAACAAATAAAATTAAATACCAAACATGACCAACTGTACATTCGAAAAAAATATGAAGATATTTTAGAGGTAAAGCTAACCGGTCTCGACTGCAAAACTTTGAATTTACTTTTGACGAAGATAAGCTCCACAATGCACAATGCAGGTATAAATGTATGTAGAATTGTAGGTCCCGGTAGAAGTAATCATTGGTTCTTTGTAAAATCTATGGGCATACTCGAAAGAAGGCGCCAAATTCGACCTAGCTTGGCTCATAATAATATTCGAAGAAATATAAGACGCTAAAATATGTGCAGTCTAAAAGTCAATCTCGAATCCTTTTAGACAAGAAAGGCTGAACAGATAGCCAAAGCGTTCGCATCAGATAATAGCCGCTTTTTGTCCGAACTTAGCTATGCAACAGATCCGAGAAAATTTACAGTTAGCGAAACTATAAATGATAGTAAGAACAACTAATAACCGATAATATAAGTCTTGATAAGTGGGCTGAAATGTTTAAAAATAAATTCTATTGGGCATCTGCGTCAGTTCCGATTATGGTGACGACATAATTTCAGGAGCGTTAACTAGTCGTTTTCGTACAATATCGAAAGAGTAGATCGTATCACTTGCATAGAATGAGTTGACCATCATTCCTATCCTGAAAAAAGCAATCGTATTTCGTGTGATAACAGTCGTGGTATTAATTTGACTCCAGTCGTCTCTAGATTATTTCCTCGATAATCTTAAATCGTGTTATCGCTTCGCGTGAACCACAACCTAGAAAAGAATAATCCGGATTCCGATCATAACGAGGTTGTATAGATAATAATTTTACCTTCAGGAAGTTCTTGAACAACTACACGTATTTTGACATCCCACAATAGCTCTTTATAGACTTCAAGGATGCATTTAACTTTCTGGATCGTAATGTTCTATTGGGTATTCTGTTGAAAAGCGATGTGCCCACCAAATTTGTTAATAATATACACACTCTCTACACAAACATTTCTGGTTAGGTATACAACTAATTAACGCAAAGCTATACTACCAGCAGTGATATTCGTCAAGGCTGCCCACTTTCCCGCTTTTTATTTAATTTTATAATAGATGCTATTATGAACAGCACACTTTTAAACGTTCTGGATGAAGGTTTTGAAGTTCCCCCAGACAGTAGATTAGTCGTTATTGAATATGCAGACTAAATCGTACTATTATTCGACATTTTATATTCTACTCAGGTCAACTTGGATGGATTAGCCGACGTTGTTCCGCCTTTTGGTATGAAATGTGCACCTTATAAATGCGAGATACTTTTACAGGATCACCCATCACTCACTCCAACTCATCGACTGCAGAGTGAAGATCTAAGCATAGTTGACAGGTTTAGATACTTTGGGAGTTCTATCAGTAACTCAGGTAATATGTCTGACGAGGTGAGTATGAGCTAGTGTAGCTTTCTCGAACTTTCGCCATTTATAGGGAAACGCGCAGTCTTACTATACGATAGTGAAACTTGGTCTCTTAGAGTTGATGATTTGAGACCCTTACAGGCATTTGATCATCGTTGTTTGAGAAGTATAGCACATGTTGGTTACCAAAAACGAATAACCAACATTGACATCCGTAGACGTATTTTTGTATCTGCTAATAAGTGTTCCTCATTAGAAAAAATAAGGCTCCATCAACTGCGTTGGCTCTGTTACGTTTTGCGTATGCCCTCAATTCGATTGCCCAGTAGAGCTCTGTTCTCTCATCCAGCACTAGATTGGCGTAAGAAACAAGGTGAGCAGATATTGACATTGCAGAAACAGTTAAAGTCAATTACATTAAAATTGGGTGGTATAGGACCCACTCGTCTGCCACGATAGTGCCAGCGTATGCATCGTAGTACTTGGTTGGAAATTTTGCGCGGTATAGCATCTAGTCGTGCTCAGTGACGATCTTGATGCAGAGTTCTAGTAGAATCATCTTCGTAACTTTCTTTTCTTAGTAGGGCAGAGTTATTTGCTAGATTTTATTTTCTTTATGACGTGGTACAGTGCAAACCGCAAGGAAGCTTTATTGCTGATGTTGCCTTTCCTAAGTGCTGACTTAGCCATAATGGTGTTGTGTATAGGTTTGGTTTGCCTTACTTCTGCGTGTTATCTTGATAAATATACTAATAATAACTAGGTACTCTCTCATAAATTTCACTAATAATTTGTGTGGCTAATTTATTATTTTTGTAGTTATTTATAATTTTTTAGTTTTACTTTGTTTCTTTTATGGTAATATAGCAGCGAAACAAAAGCTAATGCTGGCCTTTGTATGGCTTTGCATGATGATGATGAAGATGACTCACTTGGTCACAGAAACTTTAGTTAACGAAATTATTTCAAGAAAATAATCCGCTTTGGACTGCATATTGAATTGATAATAAATGTAGGAAACAAATAGTTGTTAGCTAGGTAGACAACTTATTGATTTCTTAAGAAAAACTGATTTCTACCAGGTAGCAAAATATGCCCCCTCTAAAATACGAATCGCTAAAATCTGCAGTGAATTTGGAAAGAATAAAGTCCCCTCTTGTTTCATTAAACTCCATAGCAAGTTTGACTTCTATTGGTTTATTCGTGAAACGATGTTCGGTAGAATACTTTTTAAATTATGATATAAGGTTTGAGAGTGTGCAGATATTACTTGCTGTAAATTGGGAAAAATCGCGTTTATTTGATATTGATACACTTATTAAGAGAAATCTTGTACTTGTTCGGCTTATATTTGAAACAAGCAGACGAAGTTATCATTTTTAAACTATTTTGGTTTTAGACTTGTAAAAAAGCTAGCGAATCAAATACGTATTTATTATCTCGCAAAATAGACATAAAAGCTTACATGATCTGTGTTTTGACTAACACAGGCTGTTGTTTATTTCGTGGTTATTGGCGGCTACGGAAACAAATGAATCAAGCCTTGCTTCATTAGTTTGTCTTTTAAAACTTGTGATTAATGGTGAACTGAAAAAGGCGGCCGCAAATGACCGCCGAAATATTTTCAAAAAGTAAAACAATTTGAATTCAGTCTATGCTAGTCACAGCACAGATCAGGTAAATTTGACTAATTCATTTTCTCAAATTTTTCGCTCTTTTAAGACATACAAGCTAACTGAAATTCTCTTTTTGAAATTTTTATATCAAATAGTAAGCGTTATGAGAGAATAACTAAAATAACGAATCCACTCACCGATTTCCGCCTTTTATCAAAAGACGTAGTTTTTTCATTTCCAGTATTGGCACAACACCTGTGCTGTAGATTTTGTATTAAACTCAAATTTACAGATCGACAACGTGGTCGATGCACATTCCGCTCTATAGCGTGCAACAGCTCACGATGAACATCAGTTAGTCGATCTCGTTGTCTCTCGTGTTCCCCAGTTCGCTTACTATGCCTACAGCTATCTTGCCCGGCATCGATTTCATCTATGAAATGCTTAGCCGCTTCGTTTTTGTTCTGCACGTCATATAATGCTAGATGAAGATTAAAACGTTTATTTCTGTGCTGTAAGTATTGCTTTGGGTGTTTATTATTATGCTGATAACATGGAACTTTGGGAAACATTTGACTGACCATTGTGTCTGCTGAACGCAAGTTACTGACATTGGCTGAACAAATTGCATTGATAGTTTCATTTTTCGACTGATTACATTTATTATCATATAGGCGTTGGTTTTTACTGCTGATCACTGAGGAATTATCATAGGCCGCCACAGGTGTAGTTTCTATGATTAATGTTTCTTCGCACTGTTTACATGAATCGTGTTCTAAACTAAAATGGGCAAAGCAGAAAAAAGTAGAAAAATTTTTTAAATAAATAAACTTCTTCAAAACAATGTGCTAATTATTAATATTACTGATAGTATTCTCGTTTTTGTAGGACATTTAAATTCAATTACACACTGTTGTTTGGCAGACTGGAGCGAGCAAGATGGAAATTTATGTCTATTCGTCTTTGGGGAAGTGTGGTTGCAAACCGATGTCGTTATATAACATAAAGTTGCATGCAATACACAATTTCGGTGGCGTAGAGGATGAGTTGCATGTTAATTGATTTAATGCGCCTGAGATTGAAGCCCAGCCACTGTAGTTCTGGCTATTAATGTTGAGAGCCCCATAAGGACGAAAATAGATTGGCAGATAACATGCATTTGCTATCCAGTACAATTTTTCGTTTATACAAAAGAAAATGTATAAATAAATTGACATATTGTCATAATGCCAGTATTTTTAACTGAGCTATGTGCTATCTGACTCAGATATCAGATACTGCAATCATATTAACTTCTGATGAGTTCCCGATGAGATGAGCTGCATTTGCTACATCGTACAATGTTTAGGTTACGCAGCCAATATATATATATATATATATATATATATATATATATATATATATTGTTCTGCGTAATATTTTTGTTATTAGTCAAAATAAAAAAAAACGAATGATAAGCGTAAGAACCTTTTAATGCATATTTGTCTGTTTTGACCAAACGGCGCTATACTTTTTGCTTGTATTTGAGTTTTTTTACGTATTGTAGGACTTGGTAATTCTTGAGCTCGCAACATTCGACCGGACTTTATTCGAAATGGGCAATTGTCTGGCGCGGCTGAATTCTCAGCTGCAAGTTTGCCTGGACGACCAACTATTTGAAGTTGTTCGGTCGTTGATTTTGTTGATGGATTTCGATCTGTCATATTTGAACCTGTCTCCGAGTCACCAATCAATGAGGCAGAAGAAGATCTTTGCCGTTTAAATTCTTGTAGATTTTCAGAAGCTTGAGCTTTCAGGTGTGAACTTAATGGTCGTTTAGGATTTGTTTCTGCTGAATTTGCATGGATAGAACTATTCGTCCTGTCCGACGTGTTTGTTGGCCTCTTGAGACCATAAATTGTGCCTCTAAATGAAAAGCATGCATGAAATTCATTTTAACTCCTACGTATATTGCACATATGAAGAAATGTTTTTAAAAATTATAGTTGAAATATTTTTTCAAAGGCGTGTTAATAATGCAAAACATACAATTTTAAAATAAAATTAAACTAAAAGAGGCAAGTTAAAGCATAAATAGTTTTAGAATAGAGTTTAAAATATTAAGTCCTAAGGATTTTCAAGGTAGCCAAAATTTTAGACAATGGAGATGAATTGCGTTTGCGTAAGCTTAACAAACATCGTTGCACTTTGAGTTGACAGGACTTCGCATAACATAATAGGAAATGTAATAGATCTTTCAAAACATCAGATTAAAATTAACTAGTAGACTAATAGTGTTCTTGCTTAATCCTAGAAAAATCATATATATACCCTTTTTATGTTTAATAACTTATATAACAACTTATTAATGTATCCACTAAGTTACTGAGCTTTGCTTGGTGTTTAATGTGTAGTTAATTAAAACACTGCGGCACAATAAGCTTACCATTATTGAATAGAGCATTTGAAATTTGGTGGTATATGTAGGCCTTTAAAGACATCATTAAAAACAGAATATATTTATTTGATTATGTTTAGACCGTTAAGACCGTAACCCAGCATTTTAAGCATAGAAACACCAAAAAGTAAATGATTGCGCGGATGGTGGTAACAGTTTTTTAAATCAAGTTCGTGAGATTAAAGTGAACTGGCGGTAGTTTTGCTTTGTTGCTCAAGGACTGGTTAATTAAAATGAGATTAGTGTTTAATTCAAGCTCAAAGACTTGATTTAAAGAATGGGACCTCGATTTGAAAATTTGTGCCACAATAAATTGTACGATTTTGCCAACTTTACTGGTAATTATACTAACAATTATAACGGTCAAACAAACAAGTCACATTAAATTCACAAATGGTAAGTATTCCATAGTAGACAAGCATAAGCTACGAGCAATTTTTGGTGCAAAATATGTATCATCTAACATTCGACAAGCCTTGGTGTGTATCAGTCTGTGCTATTGATAATCAAGTGCACAAATATACTAAATTTAGACCATATCTTCTCCGATTCAGAAGCGCTGAATCCAAATACAAAACTTATCCGTATTTAATACAACGTCTATTTCGATTTAGTAGCATCATGAGATATGCAACAATAATGCATTATGCAAGCCAGTTGTATCAAGACGTTTTCACTATAAATTTTCTATTTTCTAATTTCTACTGAAACGAATTAATTTTGCTGTTTAGCACAAAACTTCTTTAAAAAATAAGTTTAACCGTCCAATCTTTGTATTTTCCAGTCAACTTTTTTATTTATAATAAGGTTTGACAGGAAGAAAAGTATTTTTTCGCACAAAGCAATTATCTATGAAAAACAAATTCATTAAATTAATAGATATATTTTTCTACTAATTATAAATATCTTGGGAAATTTCGCGCATATAAGAGGCATAAATGCTATAACTAAATTATGAAAAATTTGCATATTTCAGTTCTTAATACAAATACACAAGGAGAACATAAAATTTTGGTCTGAAATCAATTTTGTTTCCAAATCTATGTGCATTATTTTTAAAATTGAAATCAAACTATGCAAAAAATGAAATTGAAAAGTTTACCTTGATTTATCAGAAGAACATTGGGATATTTGTGTACGAAGGCTATGGATCACATCGTTGTTGTAAACCTGTGAACCTGTTTGGCTATTTCGATTCAATTTGCTATCTAGAAGTTTTTGCTTTGGCATCGCATTTTGTGTAGGAGTTTGTGTGATGCTTGCAGCGATCACACCACAGGTCGACGCCGACATGTCCAGCATACTTAGATAGCTCCTGTCGGCAGCGTATCTGCGCATTTGCTGACCGCAAATTCGTAGATCAACACCGACATAGGTTGGGATGTTAACAATCGGCTGACGATAAGCCAACTCAAAATCCCCGATGCTGCAGTTGTAATCGTAACGTCGATCAATAACAACTAAATTTTGGTTGAAATATTAGTTGGCAATTAAATTTATACGTTAAGTTCAAAGTCAAGTATTTATTTACAAATAATGGCGACAATTGTCGCCAGGGAATAAATATTTGTTCTGTATTTGTATAACTTTGCAATATACATCAATCTTCATTTAACCTCGGAACTAGAAACAAATATTAACAATTGGATGATGGCATACAATGAATATTGGCTATGACTTGATGTAAACATTACGTGAGTTATTAGCTGATGCCCAATTATAAACTAAGCATCTGAATATCCAAGCAACTTTAAATAATAAAATCTTACGCACTAATTATCTTGTAAGAGGATACTTATTTCTTTCTTTAAATCAAGTTTGCGAGCTTGAAATAAACACAAATCCCATTGTATTTAACCAGTCGTCGAACAACATAACAAAACTACCGCCAGCCGCAACGCACTGACCTGTTTCGACCTTCCATGATCATCATCAGAGTACGACGGCAAACTGACTATCGAGGATCAAGCCGCATTGAATATATATGGAAATCAAATTTAGATATGTGGCTCTCACCTCTAGCAGTCTTGCATACATTAAACTTGACTGGAAATGTCGGCTGCACAATTTCTATGCAGTCACAAACATTAACTGTTTGCAGCTTTCGCCACATATACATATATAGGCAATAAAATTTAACAATAATTGATTGCGCGGGTGGTGGCAAAAATTCTTTAAATCAAATTTGCGAGCTTGAAGTAAACACTAACCCCATTGTATTTAAATAGTCATCGAAAAACATAACAAAACAACCGCCAGTCGCAACGCACTGACGCATTTCGACCTTCCATGATCATCATCAGATTACGACGACAAACTGACTATCGAGGATCAAACCGCATTAAATATATATGGAAATCAAATCTAAATATGCGTCTACTTATTTTGTCGTTTTAATTACCTTTAATGGTGTCATCGAGCACCTTTGCTGTTAATTTGGCAGTCACAGAGGTACTGGGCGCCATACATGGACTTGCATTGATTTCAAGCAACCAAGGCCGTAGATCAGCTTCTGTCACCATGAAGTCGGCTCCATATAACTCGAAACAGTTCTAAAGACGAGTTTCAACAGGAAAAACAATCGAATCAACATGAAGCAAGACATATAACTCGAATTTAGAGCGCTTGACGAGAATTTTCATACCTTTTGGTAAAAATTGGCTCACAAGGCAAAAAAAGCTGAAGAAAATATACACTTTTTACAGTTAGGTAGTATGAGCATACCGTAAATGCCAGATTGAATTGAGCACATATTTATTCTTATAAAATACTAACTAACGTTGAGCAACACAACTGATTGATAAAATCAACCGCTCGTAGATGTGGCCATCTAAACAATCTTTGTTTGCAACTTATACATAGCCAAAAACAACTTGTTGTTTTATTAAGGATGACATGTGGAGAATTATATTGATCCGCATATGTACATTCTTAATATTTTACATGTTCATAATAGTTCATTGTATTAGAATTCGTTAAATAAATGTCAATTTGTGCGTCAAAGGTCATTACAATAGGTTCACAAATTGTCTGCCAAAATATACATCTTTCAAGTGTCAACGTTTTTGCATTTCGATTAATTGGCTGGCTAAGCCAAATGAATGAATGTAGAAATTGTAGAGATAATGCATACCGCAAGGTACCATGGTAAAAATGAAGACGAAACTATTAGACAATGCTTTGCTTTTATTTGAAAATGACACAGAATGTCTTTTAAATTAGGCACCTGGCAGTATTAGCCGAATGAAAGACGTTTGTTCACTTTCAGTTGGCATGATCAGCCGATTATAAAGTATATATTATGAGCACAATCTAACGCGCAGACTGGTTCATATGCAACTATACGCATAATTGGAAGAGACATGTATGATTTTCGTAAAGAAAATAGCAAAAATGTCAAATTGTATTACATTAGATCTTTATCTGAAGGACAATCGATAAGTTTATTATGCATGAAAAAGTAAATACATAAACAAAGATATAGGCTAATGTAAAAAGGGTCCCAGAAAATCCTGTGTTCATTAAAACTATGATACTCGTATAGTTTTGCTCATGCTAGTGCTTCATGGTTAGAAAGGTCACAAAACAGCCGACGAGCTTCAAAATCCGTCGCAATTCCATTGACATACAGTTGATCATATTGTAGAAACTACATTCGAAAACTTTTGCGCTTATAAGAAGAAACCTTTTATTATATTTCTAGAGATTATTGTTGTTGCATTCATATGCTCACTTACACATCGCAACTGGTGACTACTACCTTTGCTTAATACTATGCTTGGTTTTCTGAAAGTTACGGCGGTAGGAAAATTAATTTCAGTCGAATGCAATCGAAATATGAATCAGACTAAGAAGTGCCACAATGTAAAGTGGATATTTCAAAACTACTATTCATTGCCATTTTATATGAATCAAACTTTTTTTATAATTTGGTGACTTATGTCTTTGTGAGAGGTTTTTGCAAAATAAATATCAGTTTTATTTAAAAGCTACAGCAAGGATGCAAACTTGTTGAAAAATATTGTTATAATAATTTATAAGAAAGAACAAACATTGTTAATTGCAATATTCTTTACAAATTTTATAGCACGAAACTGCAATTTTGGTTAATTTAAAATCCAAAAATCGAATTTTTATTGACCAAAACAATAAGCTACTTACCTTTCGATGGTCAATGGAATCTTGGGTGCACAATAGTGCATTGATTACAGCTTTTTTCATGCCAAAAGCAATACGTTTATCCCAAACTTCTCGACTGTAACCCTTTTTCCTGCCAATGCATAATTTAAAAGTTCACCAATTTATAACATGTTTCAATTTGTTCGATAATCAAAAAACAAAATTCTGTATAATGTAGAGCAGTCATGTAGTGCCATCACATAGCGTGATTTTGGGCAAAGTTAACAAGCGAAATACTAAAAAAACAGTAAACGAGGACTTACATTAGAAATTGTAGGAATTGCTCCTTTTCCCACATATTTTCTTTTGGAAGCTCTTCAGAGCGAGGACCATTCGTATATTTATATTGTATTGCATTATTGGATAGGTGAATAGCCCTAAAATAAAATTGAACGTTGAAAAAAATTCTTAGGCTAAAGAAAATTATTAACTTTGAATAAAATAATTTTAGTGCGATTTGGCTATCCTCTTTATCAGCTCCATTTGCAATTTCGAAACTATGTTTCTCGGCGTAACACAAAATAGAATTTATTGAGTTATAACCAAAACACACACGAAGCATATGTTTCAACCAAAATATTTAAAAAATAATACTAGTAGTAATTTATGCCCAGCTGATGTTTAATAGTTTATGAAAACCAGTTTGATTGCCCAAGCGTTTATTCAGGAATATATGCAATAACTTGTGTCGTCATAAAACATACCAACTTGCTAATATTTCTGCATTTGTTACAATTACAGATAGAAATAGTCAAATGTAAAAACGAAGATATATTCATGAATATTTTAAAGTATAAATATTTCTAATTCTGCTTTGTACTCTTTTATTTCTACTCTAAATAAATGTACTAATGTTTAAACAGTTGTCAGATTTATATCATAATTTCAAGCCCAATAGGTGCCGATTTCAACTGTGAAACAATATAAAAATGTCAAATCTTCTACTGCTTTCTTGTAATCCTGGTATATGTATGCAACAAATACCGGCTCCTACTGATGAGTCGCCAGTAAGCACGAAACGAATGTGCACGAGATTATACTTCCTGTTCATGCTGTCTTTGGTTTATCCTTCTGATCATTATTGAACTAATCCTTTACTGTTTGCGCAAAACCTAAGACATAATTGCATATATTTTAATTCTGCGTCACAAACAGTATCTAACTGTTATATATTTAATTGAATGATGTCATGATTTCCGCAAAATGTGATAACTGATATCGATCAAGGCCAGAGTGTATGTATTTACTGGAGTAACATGAGTTCAGAAATTGTTGTAAATCTCAATTTTGGTGAATTATAGCATATTTTAACTTCCATCGTGTTGGTACGGTGTATAGACTCGGCAACCATAGTGTTAGTACCATGTACCTTTTCAGTAATATGGTGTTGGTATCGGGTACTGATTGAATAGCCATAGTGTTGGTATCCTTTACAGACTCGATATTTATATTATATAGAATGAGGTAGCATATATATTAGTGATGAGAGCAACTGACTCCGTAGCAGACGTGCTCAATTTGAGTCTCTCCGCGAAAAATTCTGGACAGTACGTGATGGGTTCCCAATAAGGGCGAAACTGGTCTACTGAATAAATTGCCTTTCTACATTATACATTTCATCGTTTATACTGACGAATAACATACATAATGGGTCAGGTATTTATTTCAAGATCGTAACCTTGATTAAATTAATTTTGTCTGTATATTATGAATGTATATGTTGTTTAAATAAATCATAACCGAGGCACCAATCACTGGTAGTCTCAACTCCATTGCTCTTGACATGAAATTTGTCTGAAAATAATCAAGGCAGTCACGATCATGACAGTATTGCATTTTCTGCCATTTGCATAGCAATATCATATAAGACTATGCTTTACTAAGGTGGGGAGTAAAAATTTATTTGAATATAGTTTGCTGACAGAACATAACCATCAGTAATATTTAAAACCAGATGCAAGGCAGAAATATATTGTAAATTCAATTTAGTTTAATTGTTAATGTTTATTGAGTATTGCGCACCTAGTAAAAATATAGTTCAAATATATCCAGAAGGATAAACCAAAGACAGCATGAACGGAACGTATAATCTCCTGCACATTACTTTTGTGTTTACTGGTAACTCATCAGTAGGAGCTGATATTACGCTCTTTACCCACTACATTTTTGTGTGTTAACCAGCAGTAGTGAAGCTAACTTTATATGAAGTCTTGGACAATGCGACTTAAAAGCTAACTCACTATATATAATATATACCAAGCCTGTAAAGAGTATCAAAACTATAGCTATTTTGTTTTTACCTGATACCAACAAAATGGTTGCTGAAAAAGTACTTGGTACCAACACAAAGGATTTCAATGTATGCTAAATTTCATCGAAATTTAGAATTTCAAATATTTCTGTACAACTGTAACTCCAAAAAATCCATGCCATCTGAACTTGACCGATATCGCTTATCACATTTCGTGGTAATCACGATTGTTGCTAATCAGTTTACATTTGTGCTCTAATGATAACCATGGAGATAGTGAACGCGACACTACGTTTGACTGAGTGTAGTTTTGTGATTTTTTGCACACGAGTTTAAAATGGAACTGTTTTGTAAAAAATGTCAAATCTACAAATTTGATTTTAAGATATGTCATCAGTACCCGTACAATAAAGGATCAGCCGATTTGCTTAATTAACTGTTTTCCGTCTTAGAATTACTTCCAATTGCATTCAGCAGATTTTGTCTCTTGTTTTTATATAAGTTAACGATTTACCAAATGAAGGAACGTATTACAAAAATAAAGTTTACAATAAAAACATCATTGTATCGATTTGCTTGGCATAGTTTTAATAAAAGTCTGTATGAAAATTCGTGCAACCAATAAAATGCTCAGAAAAATTACAAAAAGTAACTTAACATTAAGAAAATTATACTCTAGTGTTGGAATCCCACATAAGTAATTCCAAACTAATGTAAAGGAATGTGATTACACACTTGGCAGTAAATACTTTTTACATAAATCTAAAATAAATTTTCTAAACAATAGGTTAAAGTTTATTGACTGAAGACAACTTACTCATTAAAATTGTCCAAAGTAAAAAGTTGCGAACAGAAACGCAAATAACAGTCTTTGTACCACCAGACTGTTAGGGGATGCCAGTCTGTCACCAAAAACCATTGGCGGATGTCGAATTTGGCATCGAATATCAATAAAGGTCTTTCAATGTACTTTTGCACAACATAACGATTCTCCCCGCTTGGAACATTTGTGCTCACCAGCTTCAATATATCATCAAGTTGGTCATAACAATTAATTCCTAAAATATTGTTTAAGTATATATAAGAAGAAAATTTATTATGACCCGTCAATTCAAAGGCAGAATGGTTATTTTTCGAGTGGAACATATTATTGAAAACACGTAGCGGTAAAAATTTGACTGATTGTAGCTTATAATTCATCATATATCACTCTGTTCGAAGGAAATCCTATTCTATTATGGAATTAAGGAAATACACATCCAAGCTTATACATAATTAGTTATTGCCCTCGTTTTCGACACAAACTGTATTATTATTAACAGTAGAATGGAGTGATAAGTGAGAAATGAGAAAAAGTAAACGGATAAAAAATCTCATTTTGTGTAAATTGCACACGGGGCACAATACACGCAATCAAGCTTCAAACAGCACATTGCTATACTTTAGAAAGGAAATTTTGCCTAATCGCCGAACAATATTGGCAGTGCAAACTACTGCAGATAAACCATTGAACAACAGACGTAAGTTGTTAATTTGCATGTACAGTTCTATGTCAAATGGGATGTTGCAAAATCAGATATCGTATCAAGTAGTTTGATATTGTTTTATTGGACGTTCAAATGCTAAGCGGTGTACATATTCTTCCATTTTGATTATTTATCAGTAAATTAATAATAAAAGGCAGAATTATAATTTATGCAGTTGGAATTATTTTGTATGACTACTAATCCAACCGCAGTGTTTTACTTCGTTGATTCAAATTTTCTATTATAATAATTATTGATGATATAATACTATCCATTTATTGTCGTTTGTTGGCAGATTTAAATTGATTACATAAAACTAATTTTGTAATGGCTGAAAATTATGAATTATTAGCGTTACTTAGAGATGTTTTTATTCCTAAGTTTGGAAATGCGGACATATGGACAAAGTAGTTCATTTTACCATTAAGTGGAGATGCAAAATGCAGCATAAACAAACTTAGTAATCCATTTCACGTAATATTTTCTCAGCATAATGCAACATTTCTACTTAACGTTTTCGGTGTGCATTACTTGAGGCAAACCAATGGTTTCACCAATAATTACCATCTGTGTAGTGATAAGAGACCATATTAAATAGATATATCTCGACATTTCTAATGTCTAGCAATCGCAATAGTTCGAAGCGAATACTTTGGTTTGTGTATGTTTAATGGATCATATGTAACTATGGAATGAACTGTGGTGGCGACGAGACTCCAAAAACGCAAAATTGTGATTGCTAGTATTAATGGCTCCAACATGGAAAAGTTTACAACTTGTAGGAAATAACAAAATTATAAGCAGTTTCCTGATTTCCAAAAATTAAATATATAACTGTAAATAAATAAAATGGCTAATCCGAAAAAGTGTTTTCTGCAATAGAACGCTACATTAAAATACCAAGGGTCTCAATAAGGACATTAGAAAAAATAAAATTTAAAATTGGGCATTACCTAAAATTAAATACATAATTCGCTTTTAAGAATACAATTTTTATAATTATGTTTTCTTAAAACGCTGCTTATAATTATTTTTAAAAGAATGAAATTATTGAGAAACTTGATTTTTCAAAATTACCTAATCTGTGTTGTAAATGATACAGACTGAGTTCCATTTGCCTTGTTTGTTGGATATTTTTCGGGTTTGGACAAGGGAATCCAAAATTTTTCCAAAGAACAAAACAACTGGAACTCAGTTTGTACATATATGTTTGTTTGTTCATCAAAACTTGGAAATAAAAAAATTACAAATTTTACAGCGAAATTATTAAAATGTAAGTGATTAAATGTTATTGAATTAAAGTAAAATGTAATGATTTGATTATATATTGTCAATATAGGCAAACCATTGCACAATGTTCGTACTTAATGGCTACTTGGTAAGTTAGCGAAACTATAAATGATAGTAACAACCATTTAATAACCGATAAAATAAGTCGTCTTGATAGGTGGGTTGAACACTTCATAGATCAATTTTCGTGGGCACCCGCGTCAGTTCCGACTCCCGAAAGCATGCCTGTATCACCTTTTGTCGAATGTTAGTTTCGACGAATCATCAGAGTTATAAATACGGGATGCAATCCTATCTCTTAAACGTCGCAAAGCCACAGGCCCCGATTATTTGCTTCCAGGATTATTTAAGGGTGGTAGCCACATAATTTCGGGAGCGTTGAGTAAATTCTTTCGTACAATATGGAATGAGGAGACCGTACCACTTGATTTGAATAAATCGACCATCATTCTTATGTTCAATAGTAGTAAATTCGTGCGTTAAATATCGTGGTATAAGCTTGACTCCAGTCGTGTCTAGGTTAATTGCTTCGAGTAACCCACGTTGCCTTAGCTCATCACGTGAATAAAACACTAGAGAAGAACAGGCCAGATGCCGCTCAGGATGAGGTTGTATGGATAATATTTTTACGTTAAGGCAAGATCTTGAACAGAGACACTTATATCACCATCCCACAATAGGCGTATTTCTAGATTTCAAAGGTGCATTTGATTCGTTGGATCGCAGTTTTACTCCGTATATTATTGGAAAGTAGTGTGTCCACAAAATTTAATAATATTATATGCGCTCTCTACACAAATAATTCTGATCACGTTAAGGTCTACAACAAATTAACGCTCGATGTTACAACCAGTAGTGGTGTTCGTCAAGGCTATCCACTTTCCACCATTTTGTTTAATTTTGTAATCCACACATTCAGGATGCAGGCATTAAAGTTTTCTTGGGTGGTAAACTAGTCGATCTTGACTATGCAGACGACAATCGAGATGCTGCTCAGGCCACCTTGAATAGATTAGCAGCCGTTGTTCCGCGTCTCGGTATGAAATTCGCACTCTCTAAATGTAAGATACTTTTACAGTATCACCCACCACGTACTCCAACTCTGTGACTGCATGATACAGATCTAGACATAGTTGACAAGTTTACCTATCTAGGGCGCTCTATCAATAACTTAGGCAATATTTTTTACGAGTTGAGAATGAGTATCGCGATAGCCATTTATGGAGAAACACGAGTATTTCCCTCTGCCTTATAGGTTGTGTTTAGAATGCGTCTGTACGCACAATTTACTATTCGCTAGTGAAACTTGGCCTCTTAGAGTTGGTGATTTTAGACGCCTACAGGCATTTTACCATCGTTGTTTGAAAAGCATAGCACATGTTTCTTACCAACAAATAAGGCTCCATCAACTCGGTTGGCTCAGTCATGTTTTTTTGTATGCCCTCATTTCGATTTCTCAGTAGAGTTCTTTTCTCTCATCCAGCACTAGATTGGCGTAAGAAACAAAGTGGGCAGATTTTGACATGGCAGAAGCAGTTCAAGTCACCTAGATCTAAATTGGATATAATATGACCCACCCGTCTGCCAGGATGGGGTCCACGTGCGCAACATTGTTCTTGGTTAGAAACTCTTCGCGATATGGCCACGAATTGAGCTCATTGGCGATCTCGTTGCAGATGTCTAGTAGAATCATCTTGATAATACAGTGAAAGCTGCAATGTAGAATGTGTGCAGCCAACACTTCCAGTCAAGATGAGAGCAGCATGCTTGATTTGCTCTAACATATATATGAATTTCGGTTTCATCCACATTAGTCAGTTTGCCGTTTTTCTGTGATGATTATCATGTAAGTTTGAAACACATCAGTACGTGTGTGCCAATGTTTAATGGGTTAGATAGAATATGATTGGCGGTTATTTCAAGCTGGCAAGCCTTAGTTAATGAATCGTTGTCTCGACCAGCGTAATCAAAGTTTGTTCATTTAATAGACTGTCGATTTAAACTTTAAACTACCACCATAATTGTGGATTTTTACAATAGTTACACCAGGTGTAAACATCTTAAGAAGAGGGATGGTAATGTCATTCGATATATCGAGGAAATAAATTTTGGTGGTGCCATATTACAAAAACGTCAGTTATAAAGTTATTGCATTTGCAATATATTTGCAATCATTAATGGCTTTGCGAAATTACCTAAAAGATAATCTACTACCCTTATAGAATACGTAATCTAAGTTTTATTTCCTTTTTATTCACAACAACTTCATGATTAAAAATAATGTTTAGAGTTTTCGGAAAACTAAACTTTCTCAGCTAAAATTAAATTTTAATTTGACTACTAGCATTTTGCATAATCAGGTCGATTTTTCCTGAGTAATTTAGAGGACAGGTGTGTGCAATTGTGAAGTCTTCGTTGTCATAGAAATCGACATTGCAAAACAAAGCACAATAAGGCAATCAAATGTGATACTTGCTTAAAGTAACAATACAACTCAACAGATTTCATAGAAATATTGTGAACACATTTAATCACAAACTACTGACGCAAGCTTGAATACATATTAGAAAAAACTCAGTATAGATTTTTTAGCATTTAAGACTTGATCATGTTCAAATTTTGATGGGCCATGTTTTATTTTCTGTGCTGCAAAAATATAGTTTTAGCCATCATCCTTTATGAAACGTGTTTTATTTGTTTTAAAAATTTTTTAGAATCACAGTTAAATTTCTGTAGAAAAGAGTAGCCAATTTTGATTTGATGCGAAATATAAAATTTACTAACCTGTAACTTTTTATGGAAATAAACTTCCCTTTGCAGAACCGAAAACAAATACTGCTTATATTTATTTGAATTTGTTGGTATATACTTGTACATTTCGGCAAATATATTTTCTTTCTTAGTTTATATTTTTCAATGGATAATTTAAAGACAAACTATGATTCAACAATTATTTAAATCAAGTTTGCGAGCTTGAAGTAAACACCAATCCAATTTTATTTAACCAGTCGTCGAAAAACATAACAAAACTACCGCCAGCTGCAACGCACTGACGCGTTTCGACCTTTCATGAACATCATCAGAGTACGAAGGCAAACTGACTATCGAGGATCAAACCGCATTGAATATATATGGAAATCAAATTTAGATATGCGGCTCTCACTTCTAGCAGTCTCGCATACATTGAACTTGACTGGAAATGTCGGCTACACAATTTTTATGCTACTACTATGATTCTACAATTTGACATTATTTTCGTAGAATAATATTGTTTTATTAACGTAAGTTACAAGGGATAGATTTTTTTAAATATACAGCAAAATTGCAGAAGAAATAAAAATGTATTAACAGGAAAATAAATAGACTTATATCAAGCTCAGAATCAGTTTATGCAAAAGACTGTAAAAATCAATCTGATTAAATTTATTATAAATGGTACCAAATAATATTTTAAAATTAACATTCTGTCATTAAATAGAAGTAACCCACCTAAACTTCTTTGGATTTTCAATAGAGGGAATTCAAAGCATATCATTATTAACACCAAACAATTTATCGCTGAGAGTACTAAAAAAATTAATTGCGTTCAAATGTGATTTTCAGGCCCAATTCTAGAGCTTCTTTAAAAGAAAATAAGTTAACCTGTCCTGGTTTTTGATATTGTCAAACTTCACACACATGCAATTTGCAAAACTACATAAAGTAATGGTAAATGTTTTAGCTTAAATCGAGTCGTTTATATGCAACAAAATGTAAGTTTACTATAATCAAATTTATCATCTTGATATAAACACCTGACTCATTAAGTACGTATATATGCCAGTATAAACTACGAATTTTATAGTGTAGAAAGGGCAATTCATCCAGTATACCGGTTTCGTTCTAATTGGGAACTCGTCACATACTGGCCAGAATTTGCTGCGGACAGGGCTCGAAACTGGGAACGTCCCCTTCTGAATTTGGTGCTCCAACCACTGAGCCACCCTGCCATACACTGCACACAATTTTCAGTTATATATTACAGAATGTATTTCGGTTAGTCATTTTTATGTTATGTGGAGCTCATATGGCATCCATTTAGATCCAAAGTTCCAACTAACCATTTACTATCTGTCACTATTGAACGGACAATTCTTTACATCGGAAAGTGGTATTGAAATGAAAAATGTATAATTAAACGAAGATTGGTTGTGCGGGCGGTGATAAAAATTACTAAAATCAAGTTTAATATCTCGATATAAACACCAGACACATAAAGTTCATACATATGTCAGTATAAACTAAGAATTGTATAATGTGGAAAAGGCAATTCATCCAGTAGATCGGTTTCGTCCTTATTGGGAACTCATTACATACTGGTCAGTATTTGCCAGAATTAGTATTAAACTGAAAATTGTGTGTAGTGCGCGTCAGGGTGCCTCAGTAGTTAGAGCAGACGTGCCCGGGTCCGAGCCGTATCCGCGGCAAATTCTGGCCAATACGTGATGACTTCCCAATAAGAACAAAACCGGTCTACTGGATGAATAGCCTTTAATTCTTAATTGATTAGATTGGTAATGGGTATTACACATTTCAGCAGAAAAACTAATTTTTATTATAGTGTAAAATCTGAAGGGGAAGTTAATATTTTAAACATGCAATCACAAGCCAAAATTTTTCGTAGAATTAGCTAAGACATTAAGCATTTTCGATATTTAAGGAAAGATGTACGTAGTTCAAGCAAAGTTGCCGTCACAGGTTTTCACTACTTTACCTGGAAACATAAAAAGTATAGTACTGGAGGTCCAACTTATGAAAATCAAATTAAGACTTTAGGATAAACTTAGGAGTAGTGGTTTTGAAGAAGCGCGGAACGAACCATGATGATAAAACATTTCGAAGTTGTGCAGGGTACATTTCGGAATAATTCTACCCACACATTATTTAAGGTCAGATGGTAACTGGGGATAGTTCGGCTAAACTGAAAAAAGAATGATGACTGCAAATCAACAACAGCATGTGCGTCATAGCAAGTATTGCAAAAATCAGTATTTTAGCAAACTATGATCATGAAAATTTGGAAATATCTTTTTGGCTTTAGCGATTCAGTCTTTTATTTTTCCCGTCAATAATGAATTACTTTGCAAGTGCAGACACTTTCTTTTTCTCTCATTTCAATGACAAGTGTAATTAATCAGTCTCATATTGAATACTCCAACGGAAATCGATTTTCCTCATCAAAACTAATATATTTGGAACAATAATAAATATTACATATTTTAATGTAATGAACTATATTTCTACTTGACTTACTTTATACCAATCACATAAATTCTACTACGTAGGTTTGCACCACGTATCTATCTAAATTAAGTCATTCACATAGACATTTATGCCGATCTAAGTGAAATTGCAGACGCCGTATTTCAATTTCTCTGTGCGTGCGTCAGACTTAACTGTTGTGGTTAGGCGTGTTTAAATAGCCTACATACTTGCAGAACTGTTAATTATTACTAGTTAAATATTAATTTATGCTTTTCATACGCCGTTAATAAGGTAGCCAAGGATAATCTCAATGATTAGTCTGGGCCAAAGTAATACAAACTAATTACATTGGTTGTAAAATAATACGGTGAAAAGAATATAAATGTTAGTTTCTTTTGAAATGCGAGCTTTAATAAAATTCATTGTACCCTTCCTATGTGCAAAAACAAAAAGAAATTTTATCAGATAAAAGAAACATTTCTTTCTCATAATCTCCTCAAGTATCTGCTAATGAACATATCTTTATATATAAATTGGAAAGCAAAGCAAGATAGAAATATGTGAAAATAGAGAGAGTGTGAAAAATGAAAACCAATCAAATTGCGTGCGTCACATCCAGTTCAAGCTCAATGCTTGTACGTGCTTCTTCTGCTTACATAAATCCGGCTGCAATTTGCTTATGCAAATGGCTTCGTATGTGGCTAGCTCACTTTTGTTTTTGCATTTAGTAATTACTTTGAATGCTACGTCTGGAGAACATACGTGCGTTGTTTCGATGATGTGTTGCGCAATAGCAGACGTGTATTCACCATTTGATTTAAAACAGACGTTTAATTTGCAATGTTCTCTCATTCGAGTAATTAACCGTCTGGTCGATCGGCCTACGTAAGTTGATCGACAACTTGCGCATGTATATTGGTAAATAATATTTGATATCGACATTAACGGCTGTTTCTCTTTGATTGCTGGTAAAGGCAAGTGTGTTACCTAAATAACACTCGTAGTTTGGCTGCATTAAATGTGCGTGTCAATGCTGCTTCAACTTTCTTTTGTGCCATTCGGGAAACTGCATCCCCCTTAAATGGGATGTTTAGGTAGACGGTTTTCTTTTCTGGCCCATAGTACGTCTGTTTCTGGTTAACTCCCCTTTTAATAATTGATTCAATTAATTGTCTGGGATAGCCATTAGACATTAAATCGTTAATTGCTTTATTATATTCATTTTCTTTAGAATCTTGACTAACCAACCTGTCAATTCTTGAAAAGCAACCACGAACTGTTGATAATTTATATTGAAATGGCACAAAACTGCTGTAATGCAAATACTGTACAGACCATGTTGATTTATGGTAAATTGTTCTGTTTAATTTACCATTAGTTTCTTTCTTTAATAGTACATCTAGGAAAGGCAGACAATCATCCTAGCGTGCTCTCCATTGTTAGCTGATCGATTGGCACTGTTGATAAGTTAAGCACACGTATCAAATGGTGAATACACGCCTGCTATTGCGCAACACATCATCGAAACATCGCACGTATGTTCACCAGACGTAGCATTCAAAGTAATTACTAAATGCAAAAACAAAAGGGAGCTAGCCACATACGAAGCCTTATGGATAAACAAATTGCAGCCGGATTTATGTAAGCAGAAGAAGCACGTACAAGCATTGAGCTTGAACTGGGTGTGACGCACGCAATTTGATTGGTTTCTGTTTTTCACACTCTCTCTATGTTCACATATTTCTATCTTGTTTTGCTTTCCAATTTATATATAAAGATATGCTCATTAGTAGATATTTGAGGAGATTATGCGAAAGAAATGTTTCTTGTATCTGATAAAATTTGTTTTTGATTTTACACACAGGAAGGGTACAATGAATAAATGTTAGGGTTTTAAAAATTACATTCTTTAGAATGTGTTTTAATAAGTTCAAGCCAGATAATAAGTTCTCTACTGAAAGGAAGACCTCAGTAATATAGTTAGGATAGATGACAAAACATATATGTTAATAAGGAACCGGTCTTTGGTTGCGCGGACGTTGCTAATTATTTAAATCAACGTTGCGTTCTTGATTTAAATATCTGTTAATAATTGATGGAAGTAGGTAACAAGAAATGAAAGACGACAATTTAACTGATGAAATTGTAACCATTCATAAAATTGATTAAAAAATAAATTTATAATGTCATATGTAAGCCCATCTTGAGTCCATATTTGTTATATTTTGCTAAAGTAGATTCCGATTCGGGTTCTTGTGAACGTAGCTTCTTATCAATAGATAGTGCTACTTTCCAAATATTTCCTTTGCTGTTTTATTCATAATTTTATCTTGCTATTTACTTTTTTTAAGGATTCTATAATCAATCTCGTTTTTTTGTTACAAATGCCTATCCATATGCATCGAAAACTATCCTGGACAATTGTGTCCGGTTTCCACTAAATGACAGGGAACGTCCGTTTTTTCAACATGTCCGCACTTAAATTCAGCTCTATGGTCCCTTCTGATTAACCAAATGATTTTAACACACCTGATGTGCCAGAAATTTTAATTTTTTCACTTTGCAAAGGCATTTTTCTGTTCAGGAAAACGGAGCCAATTAAAACGGTCAAATTTTGTATGCCAATGCCGCAAATTTAATTTATACTTTTAGTTTGAACACCAGTAATAAATCCACCCCCATCCTGATTCACTCTGTTTGATTTGGCACACTTCGATTTAGGAAAACATTTCCTTATGAATTCCGTCATAGATGTTTCTAACAGATTATGGTGATAACCATTAGCGACAAATATTGAAAAAAAGTCTACGTAATTTCATTTACAATTATTTTATACCTAATAAAACTGATAAATCTCATTTTCATATATTTTAAGATACAGCTTTTGATCTGGTTCGGATAGTGCGATTTAAAATGAATAAGGGCACCAAGATAATTATTCTTCTTATAAGCTTCTCTTTCAACATGTGGTCGTTTCCTATTCATTTTACCTCCACTAAAAGTAATCGCCTCGATGACGCCCTATAAGTTGTAAATTGGAATTCACTCATTTGCATAGTTTAGATAAAATAATTACCGTATTTTTAGTACCTGGCTTCCAAATAAATAATATATCGTCCGATAACCGTAAATACAATTTGAGATTCGAGGAATCGTGTGAACATGTATGATTAAAGAATAGTTTAGCAAAATAAAGATAATGCAATTGTACAACAGATTTGCCCATATAACCTTCAATTTTAAAAAGCTGTTTAGCCTTTCTTAATCCTTTTTGGTAATATGATAAGTTTAACGCATTGGAATAAATTATGATCTCACAAATAGGTAGTATAATGCAAGAATTATATTAAGCACACATATTCTACCGTCCAGTGGATATACGTTTACGCCTATTGAGCAGAATTAGAATGTTAATATACCGCAAGTTCTCCTGGTGTGTTTAAAAATGGTTAGCCCAGTTTATACAAGGGGAACACTCCAAATTCAATTGGAACCAAATAGGCTGAAATGCCTTGTACGCATGCGTTTTTTGCCTATAGATTTCTCGTAATTATAGTATGACGCTAAATAGCATATTGACTTTACAATTATATAGTTGGTTCAGAGTTCATTATTATAAACACTGCTTCATTCAAAACAACACTACATCTATATATGCGGTACAAATATTTCCATTTAAAAATAAATTTAAACCCATTTTTTGAGTAAATGTCTGGCGTCAATATAATGCATGATTAAATTATTTCTTTCAAATTTTGACCAATGTCTATATGACTGTATTGTCGGTGTCTTCTCATACTGAATATTTCATAATAATAACTTTCATTTAATAAGTAAATTTCGGACAATTAAATGATAACAGGGTTTTATTAAGGTAAATTATGGAATATTTTTTAATAATGTTAATTTAACCTTTGATTAATTCTCAGTAACACGCGTAAAATACCTTTAAAATTTAAACATGCTTTGTAATTCGCATAATTGTAAATGGTTTTATGTAGTTATTTAAATAATATTCGCTGCACAGTTTTCCTTACTTAATTGAAATATGAGAACTTTTATGAAAGTTAGTTTATAATAATATGTCCTTTACTGCAAAGAGCTTATATATATGCAAATGTTTAGTAAGTATTGCGTATCTGATAAAAATTGGTTCAAATAGGGCGATAGCTGATATTGAACAATGCCATAGTTTATGGATTTGCTAGCGGTAAAGGTGTTCAGAATTAGTGGTTATTCGCATTACCAGTAAAGATCAGCTTATTTTGAAAACCATTGTGTTGGTACACTTTGCAGGCTCGGAATATATTAAATATAGAGAATTGGCCCTGTTATTGCAATTCCAAAGACTTTACATGTCTTTAACTCCATTATTGCATTAATACAAGTCTATTTAGTAGATTGTACCGTCCAACAGACACACCTTTATTGACCAAATTTATAGTGGGTATATCGCAAATACTGGCTACTACAAATGGGTCGCCTGTAAGCTTAAAACACATGTACTTGAGATATATCATTTAATCTTGCTGACTTAAAATTAACATTACCTTCTTATTTGAAATAATTTGTTACTAGGTCCACAACACCGAATACACTCCTGCATATCTTTTAATTCTCCACAAAAAACAGTATATAACTGTTAAAAACATTGTATGTCGTAATCTCTCTTGAAAGACAATTCTACTTTTGGCGACGCAGCTTCCTTGGACTTCGAAACGTGCTAGTCGTCTGTCTTTTGATCACTCAGTTATTGTGAAGTAAGGCCGTGTTTTGAAGCCTCTTTTCAATCTATGGGGGGTGCTTATTTCAAAAATTTTTATTACAAAAAATATCAATTTGTAGTCACTCTCATAAGTCTTTGTCCAATTGTCCACCATTTCTTGACCAAAATATATATTGGATGTAGAGCATACTATTTCATCCTACTGATGAGTCGACAGTTATCACCAAACACATGTGTACATGAGATTATAACTTTCTATTATGCTGAAGTTGATCTGTCATTATTTTCCTATTTGAACTATTTTTCTCCTAAATGCGCGATACATAAAGTGCAATTGCATTTGTATAAGTACTACGCGAAAAACTATTGTCTATTTAATTGAATGATGTCATGATTACCGTGAAATATGATACCTGTTATCGATCAATGCTAACATCTATGGATTTTCTGGAGAAAAAGGTGTTCAGAAGTTGCTTTAACACTCAATTTTGACGAAATTTATTTTATCTAGCATTCCATTAAGTCGGTACCATGTACCGACTCGGCAACCTTAGTGTTGCCAAAAGGTACATACTCAACAGACGTTGGGTTGGTTTACTTTACAAGCACGATACATATCATATATTGTGAGTTGGACTTGAAGTCGCATTATCGAAGACTTTATATGACACTAGCTCCACTACTGCAGATTTACAAATTCGTATAAAAAGTTGTAACGTCCAATTGTCCCAGGTTTAGGGCGTAATATAGGGTTCTGTTGCTGAGTCACCAGTAAGCACCAAACACATATACATGATGTATACCTTTTGCTCATGCTGACTTTGATTCACCATTCTCTTCCTATTTGAACTAATTTATTACTAGGTTTGAAATACATAATGCAAAATTAATTGGTATCTTTTTCAAAAAAATATTTTCTGTAAAACCTACAATACATAAAATTATGCTGCACTTGCAAACTTATAACATTAAAAATTACCAAAAAAGAACAAATTCAGAATAACCGATCCGTTTTTAACCAGAAAGTTCGCTTTATTAATCAAGTACATTTTCGGCTCCAACTGGCAATCAAAGGTTTTCTTCAATATTCGCTTACAAGCAAATTCATTTCATTGGTGTGATAAAAATTGAGCAAAACAAAGGGCATATAACATTATAATCGGAAAAGGCATAAGTTCAAATTTAAAGTGCAATTTAATTTAAGAAGTAGCGCAAATTCTTTTGTTGCAATGTCAGAATTGAACAATTATCAAGTGCGGTAGCTAGCGCACATAGAAAAATGGATGACGTTATTTACTGCTAAAGTAAATTTGAACTTATTTCGTTTTAACTGTGACACAACAAATAATTTCGCCTCTATATATCAATGCACAAGATTAATCCATTTAAAAAATCAATGCGAACATCTCCAGGATGACAAGCTACGGATCTGAGATCGTCAAATCATTTTAGCCAAAATTAGCAGAAATATTTTTTTAAAAAGAATAAATTATAGACTACACACACAACAACATTGCACAAAATTTCTTGTCATACCATTGAAAAATAGGGCTACTTCCCTATGTAGGGTGAAGAGAGTACAGCGAGTGTTATGTTTATTTTTGTTATATTCAGGTGAAAAATCTAGAATCGTGCGCGTCAATGATATTATTAAAATTAAACGCGAAAAGATATGATATCAGTGCTTGACTTGAGTAAAATAACTCTTATTTTATAATGCCATAACTTATGTCAAAGTTTTAAGTTTCCCTACAGATTAGCTTGTGTCATAAAAATGCTTTATCGACATAATTGCACATTTTAGGCCAAAAATCTTCTTCAATTGTTATTATAATGAAATAAAAGTTGAAAAATTATGGTTATATATATATATATATATATATATATATATATATATATATATATGGATTAAAAAGTGTTAAAAATTGGCTAACCGTTGTAAATGTATAATAATTTCAACATGTCTCTTACCGCGTCCTCGTGATTTAGCACCGGGCTTTACGATCCACACATTTCGAACTCCATCAAGATGTAACTGCGGGGATACGATCTGCATTTGTTGGCACAGTCTTTCGCATTTTTCTGCTAGTTTGTTTGGAATTTTTTCACTGAAACCTTTTCTGGAAAAAATACCAAATCACTGTTTTCTTTCTTCGGATTACATATTGAAATTACAAAATTTAATTGAAGACAAAATAAGCTAAGATTTGTTTATTGTTAAATTTCTCAATTCAATCCTAATGAATCTACTATTTCGACAAACGTGCTATCATCAATGTGCAACTGAAAATAGCTCACTATCCAACTTTAAACTTAAATATGCTAAATAAGTGCTATGAAACTTTAAGTCCAAAAATCATTGTTCATTTCATTTCAAAATATTAGATTGACAAAAATGTGTCAGGTTAAGTTTTAAGTTAAAATACATTTGTTATTAAGTGTGATCGTATAATTACTAATTCAAGAATAAGCTTCGATAATACATAAATGTTGGATTTTTTGCTCAATGCTGTCTTTCTTGTTGTAGATTTGACCGCCTTTTCCTTGTGCGGGACAATTGATAACACACGTATGTCGGTAAAATCTTGAATACTGTACATTTTCAGGTTTTCCGATTGTGCGTACACGTGTATACGTATATATTTTGATATTTATATATTCTTATAAAATGTGAGTATGAATAATATATATATATATATATATATATATATAAAGTAAGTATACTATACACTAATTGTGAATTGTAAGTGCTTCAAGTTCAAAGGACCCATTGCATTGCTTATATATATATATATATATATATATATATATATATATATTATATATAGAGCGAGGCTATATATATACGTAGACATAAAAATAGTTATTCAAATACTAACAAATGCGTTTTGACTGATATAATTATCCGTTTAGGGTTCACAGTGTTGCTTGTATGATATTCATATTATATATGGTGTATACACGTATATATATATATATATATATATATATATATATATATATATATATATAAGATGTGGGAAGAACCCACATGGTTGCTTATATGCTTATCTATATATGCATAAGATATAGCGTGTAGACGTATATATAAATGGATATTTTTATAAGATGTGGCTATATATAAATATAAAAAATTAAATAATAATATTCAAGTAAAAGGAAAAAAATTGCTAATTTATTATATATATATATATATATACATGGTTTTGACACAGATATTTAAATGTAAAAATAAATTTATACAGGATATGCATTTAAATGTGTATTTGGTTGAGATACGCTTCGTTAGTGTAGGCTTCGTATTCTGTCTCTTTCTATAACCTTTTGCAAACAGGATGGAATTAGATAAATTGGAGTATTTGAGGATTACTGCAATATTTTAATAAAAATTTTGTTGATCCCTATACGCGCTCGGTACAGAAATTAAAAGTAGAGACATCATGGATAGGCGTGTATCTTAATCCATAAGGTTTGCTTATAGTTATTCTAGAAATGTCACTTTAGTGGAGTACACATAAGTATATATATGTTGTAGTGTACGGGGAGGGGTGACATGGATAAGTTTGCGTATGCATTTTAGTATTAGAGTTTAGGCATGAAGAACGGATATTAGGGCAGACAAGAAAAAAATACTTTAGGAATTAAAATAAATATAAATAGATCTTTCTTGAATGAGGATACCAAATTTGCCACAATTTGGTTTTCCCAGTGTGTTTTGTGTTAACTCAGAAGATGAGACTAGAAATAAGGTCTCGAAATATCGAGACAAAAAGAGTGGAAAATCTTGTTCCAACGCAATTTTCAGACAAACAGCTGATGGAAGGCTTAAAAATAGAAGGGACAAATAAGAACCCATCAATGAAGGCCAATAATCGGAGAACCTGAAAATGTACAGCATTCAACATTATACCGACCTACGAGTGCTATCAATTGTCCTGCACAAGCTTCAATAATGTTGGTACTATTTGGTAAAATTTTCAGACCTCTTAAAACTAATTTTATTTTTAAAGCACCACATGAAATTCAAGATCGAAATAAGTTTAACGGCAAAATGCATTTTGTCATTAAAAAGTGTACAATGAAAATTATATATAACACTTTTCATAGAATTTTCACAAGCATGGATGAAATCTCGTGCATACAGCCATATCTATGGAACAACGCAATTACACAGTTGAATAATATTTATACAACACAAAGTGAAATATAAAAAGGAGAAGCTCGTTGCAATCGAACAATCCAACATTGTTGATTTATTAAAATGCCATAACTACACAACACGCTATGTAGTCCCGGTTAGCCGATCATTAATGAATTGAATTGAAGACCATTTTAGATTAAAGCCAGCTTGCATGAGGGAGAACGTTACCACAATATCTGACTATAATGTTCTAAAAAAATCCCACTTCAAATATAGCGGATTTCAGGATTTTAATTAAAAAAAAGAATTCCGTTGTATACAACATCCTTAATCCCCAGCTAAAAACAAAAAAATTGTACATAATTTTAATATAAACTAGTGAAGTGTATGAGTGTTTGTGCGTTTGTGCATGCCTCAGCATGTTCGTTTCCGCTTCCTGTTGGTTGTCTCATTTTGCGTGTTCAATCCAATTTTATCTCACATTCTTTTCAAAAATCGACTATACAAAGTACGAACTATTACAAACGCATTGAGTTTTGGCGAAAAGTAAATGGCTTTTTCTCATTGTACTTTATGTACGTGCTCTATAAGAAATATCCACTTCCATACATTATTTTTTCATTAATTCAGTATAGTTATGCAAAAAAATGGCTAAGCTATAATTAATTGTAAATTAGGTACTGACAAGAGTATTTTCTCTTGATTATTAAACACTGACACCAACTATTAGAAGATCCGACATTTTTGGAATTCCTCGTTGTAAACTTACCTTGTTATATTGAATTAATTCTTTAGCAATCTAATTTAAATAGTACTCTTCTTTCATCTACTGTTGAAAACCGTAGCATAGTTTCTTATAATTAATAAATTTGGGAGTTCATTTGTCTAGGCAAACAAATATAGAACATGGTTATATAGTCTATGTTGCGGAGAGTAAGTACATATGCAAAATTAACAATTTTTAGATTGATAATAATTGGGCGAAGTTTGTATTCATACGGTCTCATTTGTCTTTTTCTAAGGAAGCAAAATAATGCTAGCATATTAATTTCGTACAACCAGAAGCTAGATTAAATTCTACACGGACCAATTTTCAACCTGGTTATATTCGCGCATTGGATTAATATTTGAAATAAATTACTAAATAATCTCTATAAAGCAGAGAAAATGGTTATATATTCGCTTATAGCTCTTTAATTAAATGTGCGGTTTCGTTTTCCCTCTGAAGACTGAATAAATTTAAACTTAAAGAGGTACATTAAGTGATACGAATAGATTGATAATTTGTCAATAAAAGGTTGCATTATAGAATGAAACTATGGATGAAGTTAATACGCAACAATTACAATTATATACCATCTGAATGTAAGGGTTTACTAGCGAGAGATAGGCGAATTATTGGTTTAAATGTTTGAATCGAAGTCATTTTATTTATCAAAAACTAGTTAAACATACCGAGCTAAAATTCTTGATTCAGCCAAAATTCTATCCCATTCATTGTTTTCGAAAACGTTTGTCTAAAATACAAGTGAAACAATAATGGATAATTGTTTTGCTTACAATTCAATTTCTTCAACATTTGTCCAAGTGTTTGGACGACCAAAATCACACTAAAAATAATTAAATTAGAGCATCGAACAAAGATATGATCGTTCACACTTAGAACGACATCAAAATTGCCCATAATATTCTATTGAAATCGTTTCCAGCTGTGATATGACAAATTAAAAATCAATCTTGAGGCGAGTTTAAATCAAGATGAATTAGCAACATTTAGTGTTTTGCGTTAGAAAGAATTTCCAATTAAAAAAAAATATATGCATTACAAATTTAAATATTCAATTTCGTTTAAATTATATCATTGAAACAGTTTTAAATTTAGTTAAACTCGTTCTTTTGACCTTTAATTAATAGTTTTAATCGTTGTAAACACTTGTTTTTTAGCAGACTGCAACATAATAACCTACAGTTCAACTATGAAATTGAATTAATATTCACTCGAGGAGTTAAACATGGATATAAATAAACATAATTACCTATGCAATAATACAGTGTTTATTTGGTTACTGATATTAGTATTTTGGAAATTATTATTTTAGCAAATTTATCTTAACTATGAACAAATTTCGGTTACATAGCAAATACTGTTTGATACTCGTATTTGGCTACATTATTAAAGTGACCTTCTAAACAAAGCTAAATATCTTTGAACTCAAACTCATAAAGTTCATTTGACAATTCCTTAAAAATATAATAAAACTAAAAAAGCATGCGTTTAAAACATTGATTATTAAAGAAAATTTAACTTCGTAATTTGTAAATTCGTATTGAAAATTAATGATCATTTATGGAGGTAAACTATCAGTGTTATAGAAAAAAAGCACATCAAAACATCTACCTAACTACTTTTATTTCTTCATGTGAATTTCTTATTAAAAATGAAATTCAATTATATTTAAATCATTATGGTATAATTTATATTTAAGATAGGTCTCATTTATGAGATGTAATTTATTTAATGAACACTTTATTCAAATAAATTCAAATGTTCATTAGTTACTGATATGCCATATACATAATTCGGTTAAACAATCTTTGCGTGGGTGGTGATAATTATTTAAATCAAGTATGCAAATTTTCTATAAACATGATTCGCACAACATATCAAAACCAGCGCCAGTCACACGTACGGACTCGTTTTGACCTTCCATGATGATCATCAAAGAGCGACGAAAAACCGACTGGCAAGATTCAAACCGCAATACATGTAAATGCAAAGCAAAATAAGATATGCGAATCTCAATAATTGTAATCGAGCATGCATTATACTTGACAAGTAATGTCTACTGCTCAATTTCTATGCAGTCACGAACATTAATTTTTTTAAACATTTTTCGCCATATATATTGGTAATGCTATTAAACAGTCATTGATTTCACAGATATTTGTTGTGCGATCGGTTAGAAGCAATGAGATTTTTGTCAATATGAAGTTTGCGAACTTTCATTTGTGTACTTTTTATTTCCAAACGTGCAATTAATATTTGATTAATTACACTACCAATATATATGTGATGAAAGCTGGGAAATTTTAATGTTCGTGAGTGCATAGTAATTGTGCAGCCTACATGTCTAGACCATTACAATATATGTGAGATTACTAAGAGTGAGAGCCGCATATTTCCTTCTACTTTGCTTATATTAGAATTCCGGTGTGATCCTCGCTAATCAGATTTCCATCGTACTGTGATGATGATCATGGGAAGTCGAAACGCGTCAGTGCATGTTGCTCACGGTAGTTTTGCTATGTTATGCGACAATTGGATTGGTGAATATATCAAGCTTACATACTTGATTTAGATAAATAAGTCATTTTGATTATTCTTTTTGTTGAAAAAGAATACCATATATTCATAAAGGATTGTGCGGTTCCCTAATTTGGATGCGGGAAATGGCATTACACAAGAAATTGCAGTTGATGATATATTATTTTCAAAAAATGCTTTGGGAATCACATTGGTTGACTTTGGAATAAAAATGTAAACGATATTAATATAGAAATGCCTTTGATTTTTATTATTAAATAACTGATAAAAATGCAAATATGTATTAGGTTTTGCGAACCTAGTAACAAATTGGTTCAGTTGTGACCAGAAGGATAAACCAAATGCAGCATGAACGGAAAGTATAATCTCATGCACATTCGTTTCGTGCTTACTGGCGACTCATCAGTAGGAGCCGGTATTACGCCCTTTAACCACTATATATTTGGTAGATAAATGTGGAATAATAGGACGGTACAATCTCCTAGACGAATGTGTAAACCTGTAATAGTGAAGCTAAAATAATCTAAAGTCAACGACAATACGACTTCAATGCTAACTCACACTATATAATATATATACCGAGTCTGTAAAGGATACTAACACTATGGCTATTGTGTTAGTAACTGATACCTTTTTTCAAATCGATGAGTACCGGATACTAACACTATGGTTTCCGAGTCGGTACATGATACCAACCTGATGGATATAAATTTATGCTAAAGTTCACCCAAATTGAGAATTACAACACTTTCCGAACACCTGTTACTCCAGTTAAACCATACACTCTGGCCTTCATCGATATCAGTTATCACATTTCGCGGTAAGCATGACATCATTCAATTCAATATATTACAGTTAAATACTGTTTGTTGCGAAGAACTAATATAAATGCAAGTATGTATTAGGTTTTGCGAACCTAGTAACAAATTAGTTCAGTTGTGACCAGAAGGATAAACCAAAGGCAGCATGAACGGAAAGTATAATCTCATGCACATTCGTTTCGTGCTTACTGGCGTCTCATCAGTAGGAGCCGGTATTACGCCCTTTAACCACTATATATTTGGTCGAAGAATGTGGAATAATAGGACGGTACAATCTCCTAGACGAATGTGTAAACCTGTAATAGTGAAGCTAACATCATCTAAAGTCAACGACAATGCGACTTCAATGCTAACTCACACTATATAATATATATACCGAGTCTGTAAAGGATACTAACACTATGGCTATTGTGTTAGTAATTGATACCTTTTTTGAAATCGATGAGTACCGGATACTTTACAGACTCGGTATATATATTATATAGTGTGAGTTAGCATTGAAGTCGTATTGTCGTTGATTTAGATTATGTTAGCTTCACTATTACAGGTTTACACATTCGTCTAGGAGATTGTACCGTCCTATTATACCACATTCTTCTACCAAATATATAGTGGTTAAAGGGCGTAATACCGGCTCCTACTGATGAGTCGCCAGTAAGCACGAAACGAATGTGCATGAGATTATACTTTCCGTTCATGCTGCCTTGGTTTATCCTTCTGGTCACAACTGAACTAATTTGTTACTAGGTTCGCAAAACCTAATACATACTTGCATATATATTAGTTCTTCGCAACAAACAGTATTTAACTGTAATAAACTGATAAAAATGTTCGTCGAAGATTTTGTCCATTTAGAATTAAGTATTAGCATATATAATAATAATAATAATAATAATAATAATAATAATAATAATAATAATAATAATAATTACAAGCAATTATTATTATATTAATTTTATTTTTAATAATATTTACCGACAGTTGGCTTGGTTTGCGCAAAATTTTATAACGTAGCCGATTTACGGCAGGTTCAAAGCGGTATTTTGTAGAAAGTTATGCTTTCGGAAATATCAATATTTAACTGTGTATTAGGTTTTGCGCATCTAGTAACAAATTAGTCCAATTATGACCAAAAGGATAAACCAAAAACAGCATGAACGGAAAGTTTAATCTCATGCACATTCGTTTCGTGTTTATTGGCGACTCATCAGTAGGAGCCGGTAATACGCCCTTTACCCACTATATATTTAGGTGACGATCGTGGGATAATGGGACGGTACAATCTCCTAGACGAATGTGAAAACCTGCAGTAGTGAAGCTAACATTATATAAAGTCTGTACAGAGCAACTTTAACGCTAACTCAGTCTGTATAATATATACCGAGTCTGTAAACTTTACCAACATTATGGCTATTGTGTCAGTATCCGATACTGAGGAGTCGCCACTAAGTACGAAACGAATGTGCATGAGATTATACTTCCGTTTAGACTGTTTTTGGATGATATTTCTGGTTATAATTAAACTAATTTGTTAATATGTGCGCAAAACCTAATACACAATTGCATATATATTAGTTCCCCGCCACGAACAGTATCTAACTAGGGATTTACTTATTCTTATTTGGATATCGAGACTAACAGTAATATATTTTTAATTTAAATCAGAGTTGCGAGCTTGATATAAACACAAATTCAATTATATGTATATATGTCAATATAATCTAGGCGTTGTATACATTAGCAAAGACAATTCATCCAGTTGACCGATTTCGTCCTCGTTGGGAACTCTTCAATAATTGTGGACCGGGATCGAAACTAGTCAATATTTCTTTTGAGTTTTCTGACAGTATCAACTGTGCCACCCTGCCGCATATAATTGTATAATGTTTATTGTTATTAATATTTCTATAGTATATATATAAGCTCAGATGGCAGTCGTATGCAGTTTCTTTCCGTTAAGATACTATCAATGATAGATTGATAGATTCAAATACAAATAGACAAACGAAAATAAAAATCACAAGAATGATCAAATAGGGTTACCTCAATGCTGTGATCGAGATCCTCATGATTACGCTGGCGTAGATAACGCTCAACATATTTAATTGCTTGCCCAAGTATACATAATTGAGGGGAAAGTATTTCTGACGTGTCTTCCTCGAACCTACTTCCATGCATTTGCGTTTGTGGTCTTGAGAACGCAGATTTTGATTGCCTACCTTCCAGAATGTGTAGGCTTGAGTTTATTCTATCGTTATCACGTGCATTGTTTGTATCATACGACTGGCTATGTAGGTTTTTTTCAGTGAACTTGCTGCAGCTTTTTGTAGTTACTTGTTCAATAAGCGCTCGGTTTATTCTAGCTTCAGCGAATAACTTTTCGGTGCTGACTGATTTTTGTGCAGCAACCGAATCTTGGTCCGTTTTTACATTGAAGCCCGTTGTACTGATTCTTCATATCAAAAAATAAAAATAAATCAGGAATTTATGAAGTTTTAGCTGTTTCGTCTAAACAACAGCCGACAACCTGATAAAAATCATAACAATAGTTGTTCTAATCAAATAAGTCTCATATTCGGATAGTACTAATCCAGAAACACCATCGATTGATTCGAAATTATTTATGATTTAAAAAATACTCGAGCACAAATAAAATGTTATCCTGCAAATCTTAATTTTCATATTTAATATTGCGATAGAATAATGCTCTCTAATTTATTGGACAAAATTGCACATGACTTCTCTATAGATTGCTTAGATAATTACCTTATTACTTGCCTCAACAACCGTAAAATGAATTAATAATACTATGCAAGATATTCGATATGGAGTCAAGTCAGGCTATCGAACTGAACCAAGAAGAAATTTAGTTTACGTACAGACGAATTAACTAAATTGGCATGAAAAATTTACATACTCGCAAAAATCAAGTAAGTTCCATTAAACCGTGTAGAATATTTTTATTTAGTCAATTTATTTAAAAATCACAAATGCCTCACGAGAGTTCAGCGTTAACAATGTTCAAATTTCTTTACGAGCTTTGAATAAATTTTTAAAAATAAATCAATAACATAACGAATGGACGCTATTATTTCTAGGACTACGTCGTTTTGTAGGCATTCGTGGAACGAAAATGTTGCGAAATTGAACGGTATACACGTTCATATAAGAAATTGGAACGTCCAATTTTCCACATTCCTCACACAACTGTATATTGGGTATAGAGCGCTGTACCGGCTCTTAATAGTGAGTCGCCAGTAAGCACGAAGCGAAAGTGCACGTGATATTATACGTTCCATTAATGCTGTCTTTTCTTTATCCTTATGGTCATATTTGAACTAATTTGTTAATAGGTGCGCAACACATAATATACAAGTAGATTATATTTTTTTGGCTCGCATGAAAAATATTTTGATTAGCCGTTTCCGGAACCTTCGTAGGCCAATCCTTATCAGATTAAGCATCTCAAAAGAAGCGGTCTTTAAAATATCAAGCATTATGTACCCAAGGACAAGTTAATTAAATTAGAACCAAAGGGATACGCTAATTTTAACACGAAGTAAGTGTCCAATCCAATTTAGCATGCCATTTGTGCTTATTGCCAGTGTGGCAAAAGCCACCTTTGAGACAGAGAACTCACCAAATATCCTATCTAGGGCTGACATAAATTCAACAGAGAGATCTCGCGAGGTACATGAATTAAGATAAAGCAATCAGCACAGTGATGGAAGGGGACTTCGTGCCAAAAAAATGAATATAACACAATAGATATTTCTTTAAATCAAGTTTGCGAGCTTGAAGTAAACACCAATCCCATTTTATTAAACAAGTCGTCGAACAAGATAACAAAACTACCACCAGCCGCAACGCACTGACGCGTTTCGACCTTCCATGATCATCATCAGAGTACGACGGCAAACTGAATATCCAGAATCAAACCGCATTGAATATATATAGAAATCAAATTTAGATATGCGGCTCTCACCTCTAGCAATTTCGCATACATTGAACTTGACTGGAAATGTCGGCTGCAAAATTTATATGCAGTCACGAAGATTAGATGCTTGTAGCTTTTGCCAAATATGTATACATAGGCAATACAATTTAACAATAATTGATTGCGCGGGTGGTAGTAACAATTCCTTAAATCAAGTTTGCGAGCTTGAAGTAAACACCAATCCCTTTGTATTTAACCAGTCGTCGAACAACATAACAAAGCTACCGCCAGCCGCAACGCACTGACGCGTTTCGACCTTCTATGATCATCATCAGAGTACGACAGCAAACTGACTATCGAGGATCACCCGCGCAATCAATTATTGTTAAATTTTATTGCCTATATATGCATATGTGGCGAAAGCTACAAACTTTAATGTTCGTGACTGCATAGAAATTGTGCAGCCGACATTTCCAGTCAAGTTCAATGTATGCAAGACTGCTAGAGGTGAGAGCCGCATATCTAAATTTGATTTCCATGTATATTCAATGCGGTTTGATCCTCGATAGTCAGTTTGCCGTCGTACTCTGATGATGATCATGGAAGGTCGAAACGCGTCAGTGTGTTGCGACTGGCGGTAGTTTTGTTATGTTGTTCGACGACTGGTTAAATACAAAGTGATTCGTGTTTACTTCAAGCTCGAAAACGTGATTTAAAGAATTTTTACCACCACCCACACAATCAATTATTGTTTAATTGTATTGCCTATATATGCATAATAGATATGTATAATTAGTTATATCAAATGGATGCGCTTTATACGAGCAAACTCCTATAAATAATTGATTAAAAATAAAGCATGAGTATTGAGCTTAAACGGGGCTTCTGAAGGACTGAAAAACATAGTAAGAGAAAATTCAGCACAAATGAACAATTTAAATGCGGATTTTGAGACAATTATGTCTCGCCTAGATGACACACATAAAATAGGTTCGAAGATAATCAACATTAACTACCTAATCAATACAGATGAAGTGACCAGACAGCTCGTCGGAAGGACGCTCCATTTAGTTATAAAGGAACACTTGGAATTTAAATAGGTAGTGGTTTTAATTGCGTAATTCTACTGAATAAGCTAAAAGCTGAAAACGCATGCGCTATACGGATGACAATTTTGATCACGGTGAATTTGACATTGCATTTTTCGTCCCAACTGAGCTACGCCATCTATATCACGTAAACACATATATGAGTTCATCGCAAAAACCCAATATTTTTAGTAAACAGAATATATGTGCAAATTAAACAATAATTGATTGCGCGGTTGATGGTAAAAATTCGTTAAATCAAGTTTGCGAGCTTGAAGTAAACACCAATCCCATTGTATTTAGCCAGTCGTCGGACAATATAACAAAACTACCGCTAGTCGCAACGCACTGACGCGTTTTGACCTTCCATGATCATCACCAGAGTTTTGTTATGTTGTTTGACGACTGGTTATATACAATGAGATTGGTGTTTTGTTCAAGCTCGTAAACTTGATTTCAGCGAATTGTATACCACCTGTGCAATTAATTATTGTTATTTGTATTTGTCTATATATATATATATATATATATATATATATATATATATATATGTGTGTGTGTGTGTGTGTGTTGCCGAAGCTACATACAGCACGTTCGTGGCCGTAATAGAACTATGCAGCCGACATTTACAGTTAATTACAATATATGCGGGACTACTATAGGTGAGAGCCGCATATCTGATTTTTATTTCCATATATATGCAATGCGGTTTGATCCTCGCTTGTCAGTTTTCCGTCGTACTCTGATGATGATCATGGAAGGTCGAAACGCATCAGTGCGTTGCGACTGGCGGTAGTTTTGTTATGTTGTTCGACGTCTGGTTAAATACAATTGGATTGGTGTTTACTTCAAGCTTGCAAACATGATTTAAAGAATATTTGCAAATTGATAGCAGATCACCGCACAATTCTGCCTGTTCATATTGCACGAGCATTGTCCTTTATGGTTTCAATTTAATATAACATTTATATCCATCATGTTGGTATCATGTACCGACTCGGAAACCATAGTGTTAGTATCCGGTACTCATCGATTTCGAAAAAGGTATCAGTTACTAACACAATAGCCATAGTGTTAGTATCCTTTACAGACTCGGTATATATAGTAGATAGTGTGAGTTAGCATTGAAGTCGTATTGTCGTTGACTTTAGATTATGTTAGCTTCACTATTACAGGTTTACACATTCGTCTAGGAGATTGTACCGACCTATTATTCCACATTCTTCTACCAAATATATAGTGGTTAAAGGGCGTAATACCGGCTCCTACTGATGAGTCGCCAGTAAGCACGAAACGAATGTGCATGAGATTATACTTTCCGTTCATGCTGCCTTTGGTTTATCCTTCTGGTCACAACTGAACTAATTTGTTACTAGGTTCGCAAAACCTAATACATACTTGCATATATATTAGCTCTTCGCAACAAACAGTATTTAATACAACATTATATTTAATAAAAATATGGACGCCGAATTTGTATTCAAACAGAGAGGATTTAATTTTGGTTAATCACTTTTATTTAATTGGCACAAAAAATATGTTTTAACTACAAAAAAATTAACTTTTTCTTTTTCAACTAATTAAAATTTTCGTGGATTTTATTGTTTTCAGAAAAGGGTTTGACTGCAATTGCTTTCCGCTTGCCGAATATTCATGGCTGTATTTATTTAGGATGTTACGTTAAACTTTTTGTTTTCACTGAGTCAATTTTTCTTATCATAACAAAAAATAAAATAGTGAAAACATGTTTAACTTCAACCCAAATCCACACATTGCCTCAGTTTGGCTAATAAATACATTTGAAACTACTCCTCCTCACAAAAACTGCAGATTCTTTTCATATTGCTCACTTGGATTCCGTTAAAAAGATATTTTGTGAATTATTGTTGATATTGTCCAAGTTAGCCATGCTTGACTGTATAGACACAATCTCCGGTTTAACTGTTGTTGGCACGATTGCAACCTTTTTATTGTGTATTGAATTTGTAGACTTCGATAGTCCGGGCGATGGCTGACAGTTTTGAGCTGGACTGTCAGAGGAAATTGTCTTTTTCATGTCTAAAAGAAAGGCAAAAATTAATTAACTTATTTTGATTAAATTGACGTTTTAGTTTGACAAAATTTACGGAAATGAAGCTCTGTTCATGAACCAGTTGGAATAACGCAAAAAAATTATAAAACAAGGAATAATATTGAACAGAACAAGATTTGACGATAATCGTTCTGTATTTGATGAATCACTTATAACCAAAGTAAGGAATTATGTCAGTAAAACTTTTATGCAGCAATTTAATCATTATTAATGCAATACTCCAATTGCAAAATGTCTGATACAGAATAAGTTTAATTTTGAAGGATAAGATGTTAAAATCTATATTATAAATTCAAATAGGTTCACAATAATTTGTGCTAATTGAAATAATTTGCGTGCAACTGTATGCCAATACCAACATATAAATTAACTTCTGAATTATTTATTATTATATTATATTATAATTTTATTTATTTATTTTTATTTATTTATTTATATTTATTATATTCAAAATCAAGACAAATTGTGAGCAAAGCGGAGATATGCAGCTGACTTCCATCCATAAATAACAGATATTACGTAGCTAATGAACAGCGTTGCTATTGATTTGGAAGTAGCTTTAATAGATTTGAAAATCGATATCTGCAGTACGTCAGATAGTATTCGAAAAGGCCCGAAGGTTGAATAATAGGTACACAACTGGCCGGTGAGTGAAAATGCCAGGTATTTTAATACTTTGTGACTCATAGAGTGTCAAATGAGAGCTCACATGAAATTCATTATTAAAAGATGTGATTAGTTTATATCGGGAAAAACGTTTGCCTTTTTTAATATAGATTGCAATTATTTAGCTTGTTGATGCTGTAACTGTAATATAGAGGGTGAAGAAGAATTCGTTGTTTTATTGCAGAAATTACGAACAGAAGTAATACAATGAGAAAAGATTATGTTACGAATAAACATTTAAGATGCACGTTATTTTTTCTGGTGTGTATAGATAATGTTTAGTTTTATTCGTTAGGATTCATATGTGCAAAATTAATAAAAAATGTTCCTTTCTTTTTCAGAGCGAGAAAACTTAACTTGACTTCGTCCATCTCAAAAACTGCCTGCGTATGATACGAAAATCGCTAATATATACATAATTTTTACTTATTTTGCATTTTATGTGCAGCAACAGTTTAAAGCAATCGTTTCATTGTATAAAATATTTTTCTCAAAATATTTTTCAAAAAATAATTTAAATGAATTAGATTAAAAAGGAATGACATGCGCCTAAACTAGCCACAGATAGCTTATTGAGATGATCGCAAATTAATTGCGGCAGACGTCGAATAAAATAAATAAATTGTTACATCTTCAGTATGCACAAGTGATAATGGCAATTTTACTTATTCTGCTGATAACCAAATATCATTAATGAATGTTAGATTATTCTAAAATCTGAACAAGAAGCACGTTTATGAAAAAATGCAGTCCTTTGTGGTTTTAGCAAATAATACTATAAATCATTTCTTACCAACACTTGAGGCGTTTGACAGGATTTTGTTCACTGAATTCTTTACTGAAACATCCTTAGGATTAAAATTCTCTATTCGGTATCCGCACGCAATTTTAACTATGTTCATACAAGCGGTGAGCCGAAAATCGTCTGCAATGACCATTAGCAAAAATTGAAATAAAAAAAAGTTATAGAGTTTAGCAAATTTTTAAAGCTTTAACTTATATTATTAAATGCAATTCCAGGTAAATCAGATACATGTATGGAAAAGGTAAATTTTAAAGTAAAAATTCAAGCTAATTTAAAAATTGCAATTTATTAGATTATTTTATTTTTTTTGAAATGCGAGCCTTAATTAAATTCATAGTACTCTGTCCAAGTGCAAAAATAGAAAGATATTTTATCAGATACAAGTAACGCTTCTTTCTCATGTTGTTCTTTGGAGCGTGCCTTTCAAGCCACACTTAAAAGAAAAAATACAAATTTTCCATATTTAAAATTTTGTCAACTTTGTTTGATACTCGGAATCAAAAATATTCCTTCAGAATGTGATTTATAATCTGAGCATCGCCCTTTTTCGATTCTTTAATTAATACCTCAATGAGATTATTATCTCATGTGAATAAACTTAATTTACCATTTAATGCACTATAATGAATAGGTAACAACATATTATTTCCTAAAAATCCTGACATGAAGCTACATACAACACGAATATTCAAATATAAGCATTAAACAGTGAATAAATAAATAAGTGCATGTAATTGCTAAAGATCTCTAATTATTTTACGTTTCAACATGACCGGTCAGCTGATCAGTGGTTATAGCACCAGATTCCGAAGGAGACGTGCCCAGGTTCGAGCCCTGTCCCCGGCAAATTCTGGACAGCACGTGATAAGTTCCCAATAAGGATGAAACCGGTCTACTGAATGAATTGTCTTTTAAACTCTATACAATTCTTAGTTTATACTGACTAAATGTATGTACATAATAGGCTATGCGTTCATATTAAGATCGCAAACTTGATTAAAAGTAATTGTTACCACCGCCCGCACAACCAATGTTCGTTTTATTAATTTAATGTTGTTAACTTAAAAGCAAGATTAGCATATTTGAATTTGAATTTCTGTATGTCCAGTAGTCTGGACACATCTTACAGACAATGAAACTTTAACTTGGTTATTTAAATTATGGTTCGATCTTGATGTAAACACCCTTTCCATTACATGCATAAATTTGTCAGTATAAAATAAGCATTTTATAATTTAGGAAAGGCAATTAATGAAATTTAACGGTGTCGTCCTTATTTGGAACTCTTCACGTACTGCCCAGAATTTGTCGGAGATAGGGACTGAATCTGGAATATTCTTCTTTAGAAGCAGTTTCTCTAACCCCTGAGTCACCCTGCCGCACACTACACAAACCTTTTAATTAAATACCAATAAATGTTTCCTGGTTAGACATTCCTTTAGGTGGAGCCTATGTGCAATCTCTTTAGACCTAAAGTTTTAAGTAACCGTTTTCAATCATATTTTATATAATATATACCACGCTACTTGGGGAAGCGTTGTTGAATTTAACATTTATATAATTTTTCGAAGATTGTTTGTGCGGGAGTTCAAAAATTTTTAAAAATTAATATCGATATCACAAATGACAAAATTTTACTTATTCACTTATTAAATTTTAGACTAAAGAAGAACACCATTGTCGATAAAGAATTTCACGTTTAAAAATGTGTAGATAATGGTTCTTTTTTATATAAACCATAATTTTAACCGCCTACCCATACACAAATATTGAAAGATACATAACAAAACGAAGAATAAAATCTAACAAAAATTGATTGCGCGGGTGGTGGTAACAATTCTTTAAATCAAGTTTGCGAGCTTGAAGTAAACACCAATCCCATTGATTTTAACCAGTCGTCGAACAACATAGGAAAACTACCTCCAGCCGCAACGCACTGACGCGTTTCAACCTTCCATGATCATCATCAGAGTACGACGGCAAACTGACTATCGAGGAACAAACCGCATTGAATATATATGGAAATCAAATTTAGATAGGCGGCTCTCACCTCTAGCAGTCTCGCATACATTGAACTTGACTGTAAATATCGGCTGCACAATTTCTATGCAGTCACGAACATTAAATGTTAGTTACTTTCGCCACACACACACACACATACACACACATATATATATATATATATATATATAAAAGCATCCTCAGAATACGAGAGCAAACAGAACATAGATGATCAAACTGAAATTTATATATATGAAATGCAGAATTGAATATGTGTTTCTCACCTCCAATAGTCTCGTGGATATTATACTTCTTGAAATGGTTTTCAATTTAGACGTAGAGTAATTGATTTACAGTTTTAATATAAAATCAATTATATCAGTGATAATAGTATTAATATCTTAACTCCTTCATTGTGCAATTACGAGTTAAATAAGTTTTTGGGGAATGTAGTTAACGAAACATTTACTTGTGGTAAGAGACCGTTAATATAAAACAAATGGAGTTCCAGTAATCAAAATAAGTACAAAAATGTAGCAAGGTGAACTATGTTCATTGAAAATTGCAGTTGATATAGCTATTTATGCCAACTTCGATTGCATCATTCGAAGAAAAATAATGGTAATGTGCAAATACAATAATTTTTAAATCGTACATGTGTGGCTTAGCAAGCAGTATATAACATTTAACTTAATTGTTTTAAAAAACTTTTAAAACCAAAACGCGAACGGTATGGATATGAAACGTATGCGGAGTTTAAATATTCTTGGCTTTCTTTCAAAGACGTAGCACGTTTTAGAAAAAAGACTACCGGGTACAGTTTTGCAATATCCATTTAAATATTTAATAATTTAAACGAGCATTGGTCACGAGGGTGACGATAAAATTATATAAATCAAGTTTGCGAAATTGATGTAAGCACCAATCCATTTATATATTCATTTTTTAGTATCAACTAAGCGTTGTACATGGTAGCATAGACAAGTCATCCAGTAGACCTGTTTCATTATTGTTGGGAACTCTTTAAGTACTGTCCGGAAGTTTTGCTGTGGACGGAGATCAAACCAAGGCACGTTTGTTTTGCTGTCTGTGACGAAACTGTTCTACTTGACGAAACGCGTTTTTCTATATTTTACAAAGCTAAATTGATATTGAAAAATTTGTGTAAATAATGTGACTGACATTTAATAATTTACCTTATTTTAATTATTATAAAATTAGAATTATGTTAATTATTATGTTTTAGACTTATTCATGTTTCAGCATAAACAGGTAATTGCAAGCCATATTAATTTATTTGCTTCAGCCAAAATTTACATTTGTTGTTGAACTTGGAATTTAACATATTAAATGGACAGATTTAAGGCAACTATCACGACAATATAACACATTTTAAAATTCCTTAATCCTCACATGAAATACAAGAAAGTAATTGTTTTCTGCTGTCTCAAACTAGCCATATAATATATTTTTAATGATCTAAATCCAAACAAAGCTCAGAACATAGAAACACATCTCTTCCAAGCAGTAGCGTTTAAATAACTTGAAAAGTAAACTTAAAAGTGCTTACTCTTTAGTTATATAAAAAATTTATATATTCACTTACCAATGAATGCATTTTTTTCTTCATCGACTGAAAGTATGTGACATCTTGGGAAAAAATTGTGTTGGTGGATTGCATCATACCAAGTAACCTGCCTTAAAAGTTTGCATAAGCCTATCTAAAATTTAAAAAAAGATAACATTGGCAAAATAGTGACCCTTGCATGCAAAACCAGAATTTATGATTTTTAGAAAAGTTTAAAATGAAGGAACTCATTAAGTATTCATTTCAATCATATTCGCGAAATTTAGGGTAAAAAAATCAAATTTGTTCTGAGAATTTGAAATATAATTGAAATAATGATGAAGATCTTAATTAAACTAAATATTTTAAAGTTTTCCGAATCTTATAAGCTGACATTTGGAAACTAGGCTATTATTCATTACTGTCACTTTTCATAGAAGTTTATAATTATATATTTAGTATAAATGATGGAAATTTTACCATTAATCACATATTATCAGCCGATTAAACGAGCTTCGGAGTGTATGCCGATCAATCGGTAATAGAACTTAATGCAAAACAGGTCAAGAAGCTAACTCCTGTTTTGTGCATAAAATGAATTCTTTAACTTTACAAGGTTTGTGGTTAACGAAGAACGTGCTCTCCACACGAAAAGTTAGCGCAAAGATGCTATAAAAACATGAACATTGTTGTCTTCTCTTTAACTAGTTTAAATTTTAAACAAACGAGGTTCAATTGAAACGTCTTGTTGCATCATACATATTAGCGGAACTTACCTTTGTTGTGAATGGCGCTCTTGTATGGTGATTCACAATTTGGTCCTTCCTCAGATATCTGAAATCAACCTGACCCTTACGCACTGACCAAATAAAGTTTGGCAGTTCATTACGCACCATGCGGGACTGTAAATTAAAGCGGCGAAAAACATAAAAAAACCTTGTCTCTAAAATAGTACAACCTAACAGCAACATAATAGGGCTCTTCAAGAGAAATATTAAGACGTTAAAAATATGCATATACATGCATTTAGAGTCGAATGCTAGGCACGTGATTATACACATTTGTCAGTATAAACTAAAAATTTAATAAGGTAGCAAAGGAAGCTCAACCACTAGACTGTTTTCGTTCTCATTGTTTGTATGCATTTAAACAAATATTATTAGATTAGGTAATAATCTAGATACAATCATCCAAGAACATATATAATCAAAAAACATCGCCATTAAATTTTGATTCATTATAAATTTCACGGGTACTAAAATTTCTTCTCTATAATGTTAGTAATATTTATTATATATTTATATTGAATGATATCATGATTACTGCGGAATGTAATAACTGATATCCGTTAAGGCCAGAGTGTATTACATTTATGGAGTAACAGGTGATCAGAAATATTTGTAATTCTATTTTGGTGTACTTTAGCATACATTGAAAACCATCGAGTTAGTACCATGTACCTACTCAGCGAACATATTGGTAGTATCATGTACAATTTAGATACCATAATGTTGGTATGAGTTACTGACACAATAGCCATGTTGTTGGTACTCTTTACAGAGTCGTTATATGTATTGTATATAATGAGTTATCTTTGAAGTTGCATTATCGAAGACTTTATATGATGATAGCTTCGCTACTGTAGGTTTACACATTCGTATAGGAGATTGTACCGTCCTATTTGACCACATTCCTAACCCAAATATAAAGTGTAAAAAGGCGTAATACCGGCTCCTACTGATGAATCGCCAGTTAACACAAAACGAATGTGAACGAGATTTTACTTTACGTTCATGCGGTCTTTTGTTTGTCCTTCTTGTCCTATTTGAACTAATTTGTTAATAGGTACAAAACACCTTATATATAATTGCATAAATATTAGTTCTCCGCCACAAACAATATCAGAACACTAGTTATATAAATAAAAATGGCACATATATATATATATATATATATATATATATATATATATATATATATAGTTTGTGGAAAATTTCTTATTTGCAGAGCATCTATAATTTTTAGTTTACCACAGAAAATTTTAAAGTAATAGGCATATTAATATATAATTCTTCCACAGAATGAAGTTTATACGAAGCAACAAATGGGAAATTTATTATATCAAATCTTATTTTCAATAAAATACGTGGTATTTTATATAATTTATTTAGGAAATAGTTCGAGGGATTAAGATTGATTTCTTGCTTTAATAATGGGAACGAAATTTTATTTTCTATATTTACATGCAATCATAAAATAATCCTTATAACCGTCAATAAAATTGTCAATTACTGTCCAATTGCCTATACATCACGCACTTTTATGGAATGTAACTGGACAATTCTTTTGTGAGTCCAGCAGAAAAGTTTTATATTTACCTTATCCAAGCCACAAAACTGCAACCATAATTCGGTAATTACTGATCAGCATATCTGAAGTATGTTGATTATCCTAGCTTTAACATTAATGAAGCTGAAAATAAAGTTTGTAACATTGCCTATTGATAAATTGCAGGCGGGAATCGTTTCAGTTGTCAATGGTGTGCTAATATTGAGAAACAACAGTATAAATTCGATAAAGTCCACCAGAATTTTTCAGCTATACACACACAATAGCTGGTCAAATTGGGTGGTAATTTGATGAAATCAGTTATAGAGGATGGAAATATAAACTAATTTTTGACAAAACAGGGCTACCAAATAGTACGGCACTTTGTTTACACCCGAACAAGTTTAAGAAATTCATACTCTAAATTGAGCGTATTTCCGTGGATATTTCCTTACGCGAATAGAAATATATCCACGAATCGCAGAAACTCTTATTTACAACACGCTTTCTCCACTGTTGAATAAACAAAAAAAATTAGAAAATAAACTGGGGAAAAATTGATCAATTATATTTTCGAGTAAATTGTTGTTCATGTGTAGTTGTCCTATAACGTGTACAAAAAAAAACAGAATCCACCCTTGCTTTTAGAAATTAACTGTTAAAACAATCTATTATTATGATTAAAAAGGTATCTGGCAAAAACCATTAATTATGTTCTGCGAAATGTTATACAAAATGGAACTGGTGTTTATCTCAAGTTCGCAAAATTAATTTAAAGCTTATTTATCACCACATGCACAATCTATGCTTGCTTAATTATTTATTATTTTTGCGATTGTTAATAATATGAAATAACTGTTACCCTTTGAAAAATAATACAATAATAAAACTAGAATACTGAATATCTTTTACAAAAAAATTTCTCCATTGAGAAAACGCAAAGCCGCAAAAATTTATTTGGAAAGAACACTGACAAAATAAATAATTAATGGTCATTACTGACAAATATATTGAAAAATGAGCACACACACATATTGTATACGTGTCAAACAATCATTTCCAAACACTTTAAAGAAATTATCATAAAAATTAACTGTTGCATACTGTTTCTATGCGTACACAGTACAAATCTTTTATCCAAACATAGAAATGACTCCGTTGCAGTCGTTAATACAAGTATAACTGCCTTAAATTAGTCTTAACTAAAAAATATTTATAGCTTTCAACTAACTACTAAATAATAACTTCCCATTAAAAAATGTCTTTACTAGTAGAAAAATATTAAAATGTCGTAAATAAAAGAACTACACTAATTAAAATTTAATCAGAATAGGTATGTCGTTGAAGCGAAATATGTTCCGGGAAACAGCAAGCCGAATGAATTTCCTTTTTTCCAAAATATCAAAAGTTGCTAAAGAAGAATCATAAAATGTTAATGTAGTTTAGAAGCTTAGAAGATAAAATTTCGCGTGAAACGCTTTTGCCTATTCTCAAAGAGGCTATACCGTAATATTTTATTATAGCTTGCGACCTGTAGAAGACATTATGTGAGCTAAATAATTAACGTTGAGGTTTGTGCACAAAGTAATTTTCTGGTTGAGATTTCAAATAAATATATAATTCATCGAAAATAAAAGATAGTTTATAGATTATCATGTGTGTTTAATCGAGAGTATATATATATATATAACCATATATATATATATATATATATATATATACAAGTCTTTATCTCTCTATATATATAAATTGAAATACCAAACAACAGAATAGAAAATAGAAAATAAGGAGAATGTGTGAAATAATGGAACAAATAATCAGTTGTGTGCATCCCCTCCAATTTGAGCTCAATGTCTGAGCATGCTTCTTCTGATTGCATAAATCCGGCTGCAATTTGTATATCCATAAAGATTCGTATTTGGCTTTCATTTAGTAGTTATTTAATTTAGTAATTATCTTAAATGATACGTATGGAGAACACGTGTGAGATTTCAACAATGTGTTGCGCAATTGCAGACGTATATTCACCATTTGATTTAACATGGGCGTTTATTTTGCAATGTTTTCTCATTTTAATAATTAACAATCTAGTCGAACGGCCAATAAGTTATCAACGACCAAATAATTATATATATATATATATATATATATATATATATATATATATATATATATATATCGTTCGCAATAATTAAGTATTGTCTAAATATTTATAATTATTTATTTAATTATTTTGCAATTTCGTTCAGTTATTGCTTATTTGCGTTTGCATATGTATTTTTGTGCTTCTAAACCATTGAATTTCACCATTTATGGCGGTTTATAATTGTTTATTATCCAGATCATGAGGATTAGTTCTTGATATGTAATAATAATTTAACAACTAAAACTGCTTAATATTACAAATATTTTCAAAATTTCGACATAAAATATTGAAACACTGATGGTTTGGCAATACCGTAACACTTTTTCTCATATAACTTTTAAATTACATTAACAGCTGCTTTATTAAATAGGAATTAGTTTAAACAATAGCTGGATTTTATTTATTAAATAATCAATGATGTCGTGGGTGATGATAAAATGTATTCAAATTAAGTTTGCGAGTTTGATATAATTAAATTTAATTGATTGTCACAAAGTATCGAATCCTCTCACAAAACCATATTCGCGGACTTATTTAACATCGCGTTAGGCATAAAATATCAACAGGCCATTCATATTTCATTTTATTGCAACACCATGCTAAATGAAGAGGAGATAGTCAATTGAAATATTTTGGAAAAATTTTACTATATGTATGCTATAAGTATAAATTGAAGATTTCATAAGTTAGCAAATGTAATTAATCATTAAGACTAGTTTGAAACATATTTGACAATTTTCAACTTCTTGTCAGAAATGGCACAATAAGCGATCCAACCAGGTTATATTTTCTTCGGAGTATTGAAATTCATACATGGACCCCCACACACACACACAAAATAATATCATATATATATATATATATATATATATATATATATATATAATGTGTGTCCTATAATGACGGAATGCGAATGACGAAATAGAACTCTAGATCAAAAGCGTAGCCAAATTTGTTCCACCTGAAGGAGGGTAATATTTAAAAAAATTAGTATATAAATAAACATTGGTTGTTAAGCGTGGCTTGGGTTGTGCGTTGGATGAGTCGCGAGTCTTCGAATCAATTGTGCTATGGGTTAAGCCCAGTCGTGACAAATCGTGCAAGCATTTGATGACTGCATAATAATTACCTAACCGGTCTACTTGACGATTTTCACATTTTACATTATCCAATGTTTAAAGTGTATTGACAACATATTTATAATTTGAATGATAAACTCTCTTGCGCAGTGCTGTCCTTCTTGTTGTGGATTTGACCGCATTGATCTTGTGCGGGACAATAGATAGCACTCTTATGTCAGTAAAATCTTGAATTTTTATCATTTTCAGGTGCTCTGCTTATTGGCTTCGATTGATGGATTCTCACTTGTTCCTCCTTTTTTGAACCTTCCATCAGCTGATTGACTGCAAATGGCGTTGGATCAAGATATTCAATATTTATATTAAAGTCCTGCTATATTAATTTCCATGTGGCATAGTGTCTGTTCTATAATGAAAGATCAGGTGTGGCCTGAAGTTAAATCAGATCACAATCGATGCCAAATAGACTTTTAGTGAAGGAAAGATTCACAAAAAAACTCAATTTGTTGTAAAGCTGAAAATTGCATGGCGTGCGCGGCCTTGGGCAGCGCAGTGAATTAATAGCAAGATTTAAAAGCAATATATACTGGTTCAAGTCCTAGGTGTGGCAGTTCTAGCAAGTACTACATGAGTACCCAATAAAGACATAACTGGGATACAAGATGAATTGCATTTGCTATTTTATGCAGTGGCTTTTATGCTATTTGATGAAATACATGTCGCTTTTTTAGTGTTATGGAATTACATTAAGAACTCAGGATTTGATAATAAAGTGGTATATATTGTTTATGTAAACTATATAATGCTTGAGATCGAAAATACTATTTATTTATTGTAGCGGTTTCATTTTTATACATGTATATGCTTATATATATATATATATATATATATATATATATATATATACGCATAAAAAAAGCAATAGATTCCTAGTAAGAAAAAGTGGCAGCAGTTTGAAGGAAAAATACGTAAAATTAAATGAGATGAGTGATTGGAATAATACATTTCCATAAATTTGAACTTCACGTAAAAGTTTTGGCGTAACCTCAAAATCGTTATAAATGCAAAAACGAAAGTAGAAAGAATTAAATTTTTTTTAAATTAGCGCTCGCAGATTTAGTTTGAATTGGGCCTAATTAGTAGCAGACTAATGATTGGACGAATTTATGCTTAATTTTATCACATACATTTATTTTTTTGTGTGGTGCGATTTTCGAAATTATTAATATTTACATTTTTCAATAGGTTCGTGTCCTGTTCGCGACAAATTCTGGACAGTACGTAATGAGTTCCCAATAAGTACGAAACCGGTCTACTGGATGAATTGCCTTTTATAAACAATAAAAACTTAGATTATACTGACAAATGTATGTTCATAAAGGGACATGTATTTATATTAAGATGAAAACCTTGATTAAAGTAATTGCTATTACCGAACGTTCAAACAATGTTCATTTAATAATTTAAATTTTCATTTCAGTAACACTTCCTCCATGTGGCGTGATATGTGTTCTCCAATGACAGGTTGTAAATGTTCAGTTGGAACCTTATGTCCAAAAGTTTGCCAAATGAGCTCCACATAAACGAAAGGCTAATCACGTAACACCAGTTAGTATATAACTAAAAGATATGTGCAGTATGCGACAGGGGGTTTTGGTGGTTAGAGCAATAGATTCCGAAGTAGATGTGTCCATGTTTGAGCCCTGTCTGCGGCAAATTCTGGACAGTACGTGAGAGTTCCCAATACGAACGACTTCTTCTACTGGATGAATTGCTTTTTCTACACAGCAAAAATCTTAGTTTATTCTGGCAAGTGTATGTTCATAAAACGATCAGAGTTTATACCAAGATCGCAGCCTTTATTAAATTAATGATATACTTAACAATTGCTCGCATTAAACTATATATATAGGTATATACATAAATATATATTTATACATAAATATGCATGGTATTTTTATTCAAAAATTAATAAATTAACGTAAGTTTAGTAAGTAGATAATTAATGAGGAAAATGAATCAGTAGTCATTGAGAATCTATTAGTGTATTGTCTCTGGGAATAAATTTGAGTTTTGTGTAAGTAAATAAACACACGTGAACGAACCATTATTCCGTAATATCCATTCTGCTCTTCCCAGGGCCGTAGCCTCTGTTGTTCTAAAATGAAAAACAAATTAGAATTCAGAAAATTCAATAAGTCTAATTTTTATAACACTTACATTTTTAAATATCCACCATATAAAATTTGTTTGTTATTATTATTCTTCAGGTAGTTTAATCATAAGAAATAAACCGACAAAAGAAATTTGGAAATACTGGCTCATTTTTATCAAAAACGACAACCTTTTTTTAGCTTAATCAACAATTATACCAATAAGCAGTACAATTTACAAGCATAGTGATTTTCTCTGTTTCTAATTGTATGATTTGTAAAACGATATCAGTATCGTTTATTGGATACAGATAATTTTCAATATTTAATAAACTAAGATTTGTATGTATTTGGTATGGCGTTGCCAGTTACAAAATAATCAACTTAGAGTAAAGATTTGATGCAAAAGTGAGAACAAGTAACCAGGCAATTCTGCTGACAAAGGTGAATTTCGTTTATTGATTGTTCAATAATCATTGCCTGCAGAATGCCAGAAAGCCACAGAACTGATTTTACTATTCTTGGAGGTAGTTGCACTTTCCAAATGCCTGTTATACGGCTCAACATGATATAACCTACTGATTATAAATGGATTGACATGCAACTGGTTAGACCCAGCCAAAACTTGAAATGTGATGGCCAGTGTTAACGAATATACCTTGTTTGTTATTATTAGTACTTTCAGTTTAGTTACCATTATTAAACTACAAAAAAATTCAACATTTCAGATGAATATATAATCTAACTGAAAATAAAGTGTATCACAGTCTAAAAGTATGAGTTCAGAATGTAATAAATATATTTTTTAATAAAAATACATATCTCTATATCAATTTTGGTTGTAATGATATATATATATATATATATATATATATATATATATATATATATATATAATATATAAGCTTCAGTTCGTGCGTTAGGAAACGGTAAATATTATTACAAGAGGAATTAACGGAAAAATCACGTCAAACCAAATAATTTGTTTAAATATTTTATTTTTAACCTATAATAGGTAGAAAATATTGGTGCACGTCAAGGTAAAATATTTAAAAATGGACATACAGAGAGTTATTTTTTGTCAAATTTACAAAAACATTGCCATCTAACAGCGGGCTTTATTCGGTAAATATTAGGTTCCAACCTGAAAGATCTTTTTTTTCTTAACCGAAAATATTATTTGAGATATCTTAGCTTTGCCATCGTCTATTGTTTAAATGTTTTATAGAACTTTAAATATACTCTGTGTCAGTCGTGGAAATAGGGAAAATTTTGTAGGATTATCTAGAACAAAATACGATATAATTAATGCGCAAACTTAACATATTCTTATATTTGATTCGATTTATGTCGATTGAAACCAAAACTTGTAAGAAATTGATGTGATACGTGTTGCAGACATGGATCATACATAAGAGAAATTCGAATAGCCGGTGTTCTCAACGATCTACATTAAATAGAAGCAGAGCCGTACCGTGACGCGAATTTGACACATTTTTCATATGCGATTATATGAAGCTGTGCTAGATATACGAATTTTATGTCTGGAATACATATTTTAAACACAAATTTTTCTACGTAGGTTAACTAAACAGAAAACGTGGCCTGCTAGACGAAGTGCGTTAAATGTACTAATGCATTACTGTCTCGTCAATAAGACCAACAGACTGGGAGCTTTAAGCAGTCTCAAACATTTTATGCCTTATTAACTAGTCCCCGTCCGGTACAGCATGCAGACTTAATTGATCCTATATTTCCATTATTATTTTGTAATAAGCTTGATTGAAAAAATAGTATTTGAGGCAAATATTATACTAATGGAAACGTAATTCATATATTTCATTGCTGCCAGGTGTAATGTGCAGTAGCACATCTGTTCTTTGAAACATAAAACCACAGAACTTGCAAATTGATGAAATATTAGTCTATATTAATAAAGGATTCCTCATGTTAAATGAAAAAACTTTGATTAAATGAAAAATTTTAAAGACAATACATTGCATGGTTTTTTTTTGTTTTTTCAAAGTTTCTGCTTTATTTAAAAAAAGACTGATAATAAGCAGAAAATTAATTTTAAGAATAAATGTAGGAAAATATGAACAGAGAAACAAAGATAAATTTTGCAAGTGTTCTTCCAGCAAAGGAATAGCCATTTACTTATTCCATCATTCACATTAAATAATAAATCACAAGTAATGACATTAAATTATAAATTTAACAAGCATTTATTTAATTTCATTTTACTTTTCTTGGAAAATACGAGTTGATAATTATTTTATGTATCTTATCTTTTTTTTTCTTTATTACTTTAAATTGGGCAAAATATTTACAGATTAATTTTCTAGAGATAAAGGAATTTAGATAAATAACACTACGTGAAACAGACGATAAACGCCAAAATTACGTTATCTAAAATATCCGTATAAGATATAAATTTCAATTTAAAACGCCCTTTGTAGAGATAATTTTGGCGTATGACTATACTAATAAGTATTGTTTAGTCAGTTAGCACAGGAAATCGTTATTTATATGAGATTTATTAAATGATATAATCGTTTAAATACAATTCAATATTGTTAATTATTAAATTTTAAACATATTCTTTTCGTTCTTACATTACAGAGTTGAATTTTAACGACTTTAGATATTTATAAGTGTTTGTTTCTCTTGAATTATATTATCCAAATTATTGCTTATTTTTGAATTTAAAATAGAACCGAATAGAGTTTTCAGTCGTTCTGATTAAGCTAAATAGAATTTAAAATAAATAAGTTAGATATTGTTTGTGGCGGAAAACTAATATATGCAATGAACGGAACATATATCCTCGTGCACGTTCGTTACGTGCTTACTGGCGACTCGTCAGTAGGAGCAAGTATTACGCCCTTTACCCTTCATATAGTTGGGTGGGGAATGTGGGAAAATAGGATGGTATAATCTCATATGCGAATGTGTAAACCTGCAGTAATAAAGCTAACTTTATAATGACTCATTAAAAATGCGACTTCAAAGTCACTTCATAATATATAATATATATGTACCAAGCCTGGAATTGTTACTTAAACTATAGCTATTTTGGCAGTATCTGATACCAACACTATGGTTGCCGAAAAGGTACATGTTATCAACACTATGGTTGCCGAGATGGTAACAATGAAACTGATTTCAATGTTTCCTAAAGTTAATCAATATTTAGAATTAAAACTATTTCTGAACACATCTTGTCTCAGAATATCCATACACTATGGCGTAATACCAGCTCCTCTTAATAAATCGTCAGTAAGCACGAAAGGGCGTGAACATGAGATTATACGTTCCATGCATGATGCCTTAGTATTACAATCTGGTCATATTTTACTAGATGTGTAACACTTAATGTACAATTGCATAGAATTTATAATGTCTGAAAGTAGTTCAAATGACATATTTTTTAATAATTGAAATTAGATAAAATTTAGCTAAGATCCGAAGAAGGCATTCAAATCTGTCTCACTGATATATCTGATCTGTTTAAATAAAGTTGTCTGCCTTGAATTAAAAAAATAATTTTCAAAATAAGTTTAACTGGTAAATATATTTAATATTATGTAAAATGGTATGCCATATCTCTATGTGCGTCTCAATTTGTCCTGATTATCTTCATAGCAATACCATTAAAGGTAATGGTATAATAATAATAATATAAATGAGAGATGGATTCTTCATTAAAAAATTTTGGTTTAAATTATTTTCATGATAATCTGCGCAGTAAATCTTTATCTGCTGACATGTTTTCACTATATGCATCATTAATTTCACGTTAATGTTAATTATTTGTTAATTTAGTGAAGAGTGACTGTCGATATTCAATGACATTTTATTTTGTTGGTTCTGTTAAACCTTATATTAAATGAAATGTAAATTTAACCAAATTAATATATTAATATTGTTCACAACAAGTCTCTCGGAAACAACTTTATAGACTTACTATTAGCACAAGAGATTTTTTCAGCTGAATACATATTAGATGGGAGAATAATATTATAACTTTACATAAAACAAATCTGATTTAACTAAATTGAAATCAGCATTGACTAAAATCAAGGTTGCGATCATGAGATAAAAACCAAACCCTTTAGTTGAATACGTTTGTCAGCCTAAATTTAGCATTGTATAATGTATAAAAGGCAATTTATCCAGTAGACTGGTTTCGTCCTTATTGGATACTCATCACGTATTGTCCAGAATTTGCCGCAGACAGGGCTCGAACCTGTCTACCGGTATTCTGGATGCATAGATTTGATCTACACTACACGATGCTTGGTTTATACTGACAAAGTTATATAAATAAAGGGTCAGGATTTTATATTAAGATCGCAAATTTGATTACAATAATGGTTATCATCGCCCATGCAAACAATGTTCGTTTAAAATCAACATTTATTTTGGCGCGCATCTACAAATTTTTTTCATAAATTTGCGAAATTTGGAAAAATTTGGAATTCTCAATAATTTATGTTAGTTGATAATATTTAAAATGATCTTGAACTACAAGTTGGCCAATCTAATGAGAAAAAGAATAATTATATTGTGTTCCTCCTAATGAATTTTTTCTTTAAGGAATCGTCGCGCTTGCGTATAAATTTTTAGATTAAAAAATCAAATATTCATTACTCAACATAAACATAGATGGGAAAATATACTGTATTTGAACGAAATATATAATAATAATCAATAGAAGAACTACAAGAATAAACGTCAGGTAAATATTCTTTGTGGTATTTTAACTCATCTTAATATTTACTAATGAAACTATGGATATTCATTTTATCATAATTAATAGCACTGTGATTCTATGAACCTGTTCAGACAACACACGTGTAACGGGCAATACAATCAAACATTAATTGATTGCGCGGGTGGTGGCAAAAATTCTTTAAATCAAGCTTGCGAGCTTGAAGTAAACAGCAATCCAATTATTTTTAACCAGTCGTCGAACAACATAGTAAAAGATGTGTAATGGGACCCTATATTCCCCAGTGTTAGCATATTTATAACCAATCCGCTAATTGGACAATATTAGAATTTTAGAAATTAATCATCGCATATATCTGACATAAAATCTACATTGAAAGACTGATTTTCTTTAATAGTACACGAGAGGTAAATTAAACTGATGATAAGTTATAATATTAATACAAAATAATAATTGAATGAAAACAAATTAATCCATGAAATATTTTGTATTTTTTCCTATTGAATGACAAATGACAAGAACAATATTCATTGAACAAAGTTGAAATTTGTCATTCATTTAAGAATAAACAGAAACATCAAATTAGCTCATAGAGCAGTCAAAACATTTTTCTATTTCTACATTCTCAGTAAATAGGATAAAGTTCATCTGAGATTTCGACCGCATTACAGAACCACTTAAAACAGATACGCTTCTCTCAAGTCGGAGTAACTACTTTACATGCAAAAGCATATCGAAGTGTCTCTAGAGCTTAGGCGTTGCGAACCTAGTTCAGTTGTGACCAGAAGGACATACCAAAGGCAGCATGAACGGAAAGTATAATCTCATGCAAATTCGTTTCGTGCTTACTGGCAACTCATCAGTAGAAACCGGTATTACGCTCTTTAACCACTATATATTTGGGTGAGGAATGTGGGATAATAGGACGGTACAATCACCTAGACGAATGTGTAAACTTGCAATAGTGAAGCTAACATCGTTTAGTCTAGACAATGCGACTTCCACGCTAACTCACTCTATATAATATATGTACCGAGTCTGTAAAGGATACTAACACTATGGCTATTGTTTTATTAACCGATACTAACATTATAGTACCGAAAAGGTACATGGTACCAACACGATCAATTTAAATGTATGCTAGAGTTCACAAAAATTGAGAATTGCACCTAATTCTGAACACGTGTTACTCCAACGAATCCATACATTGTGGCGTTTATAAAATCTGTATATATAAGATGTATAGTGAGTTAGCTTAAAAGTCGCATTTCCAAAGACTTTGTATGAAGTTAGCGTCACTATTGCAGGATAAACATTAGTATAGGAGATTTAACGTCCTTTTATCCCAAGATCTTCACCCAAATATATAGAAGTTAAAGGGCGTAATAACGGTTCCTACTGATGAGTCGCCAGTAAGCACGAAACGAATGTGCATGTGATTATACTTTCCGTTCATGCTGTCGTTGGTCTATCCTTCTGGTCATAACTGAACTAATTTGTTACTAGGTTCGCAACGCCTAATACGTACTTGCATACATATTAATTCTCCGCAACAAACAGTATTTAACTGTCTATAGAGCTGTTTTCGGCTTAGCATAACTGTGTAACTAACAAAAACTTTCAACCTAGAAATTATAGAAATATGAATTATTCATAACAATGCGTTTGTCCCATTATACAATGCTTGTATTTTTACATGTTTCTATAGAATATGCATGCAAGTTAAACTGGCTTAATCATAAACACTTCTAGGTTTACGATTATGAATATAAATTAAACATAAAATCAATGACTACAGTGTATAAAATTAATTCAAGCTGACCTTGTTTAACTAGGCGTGCAAGCAAGTATTAGTCTAAATATTATAAAGTTCTTACTTATTGTAATTATTCAACAAGTGGATTTATTATGTTTTATAATCATATACACGTGCAAAAATAAATATATACATACATACCTGCATAGATACATCGACACATACTGAGATAATAACATATATATATACATAAATACGTACATGCATACATGCATACATACAAATAAACAACAAAACCAACATCCACACATAGATACCTTCATGCATACGTACATAAATGCATACATATGTAAAAATACATACATAAATACTTACATACCTATATCTATACATAAATACATACATACATACTTATATACATACATACATACATACATACATACATACATACATACATACATACAATACATACATACATACATACATACATACATACATATACATACATATACATACATACATACATACAAACATACATACATACATACATACATACATACATGCCTACATACATACATACATACATACATACATACATACATACATACATACATACATACATACATACATACATACATACATACATACATACATACATACATACATACATACATACACGCATACATACATGCATATATACAGACTTACATACATACATTCACATATAAATGCATACATACATACATACATACATACATACATACATACGTTCACATATAATTACATGCATAAATACGTACCTACGTACATACATACATAAATACTCACATAAATGGATACGAACATACGCAAATGCAAACATAAATACATATATAAAGACATACAGACACACAAAATTACATGCATGCATGTATACACATATCAATGCGTACATAATTACATGCATATATAGATACATACATACAAAAATAACTCATACATACACAAATAAATGCATGCATACAAACATATACATTTCTAAAAAAATACAAACGTATATATTCATATACATTCATAAATGCGTACGTACATACATCCATACATGTCTTGGAGAGAGCTATCCTTCCTGAAAGCTGCCTGCGCTGTCCAGTGGCGAAATTTCTACGTATAGTGTAATATTTTTCAGTTTTCTAGAATATCGCATTTAATATTCATTTGATTTTAATTTATGAAATTATTAATTGCTTTGGTTACTAGGACAAATAAACTGTAATTAAACGAATAATGGTTGTGTGGGCGATGATAGCAATTAATCGAATCTAGGTTGCGATCTCGATATAAAGAACTGCCCGATTTTGTTAACAAATTTTTCAGAATAATCTAGGTATTGTACAACTTACAAAAGATATTTAATCCAGTAGACCGGTTTCTTCTTCATCGTGACATCCTCACTTACTGTCCAGAACTTGCCGTGGACAAGGCTCGAACGTGAACACGTCTGCTTCGGAATCTAAACCAATTCCGCGACACATTCTTCACAGAACGTGATGAAGTCCCAATAAGGACCATATTAATCTATTGGAGGAACTGCCTTTTTCTACACTATACAATGTGTGGGTTATACTGACAAATTTATATACAAAATGCGACAGATGTTCATATCAAAATGACAACCTTGATTCAACTAAATTACTTGTAAGTAAAACTGGCAAACGTGGCTAGGAAAATAGACTCTATTCTTAATGCCTATAATATAGCCACCCGGTGAAAATTCTACCTATTTTAACTTCCAAATGCGTAATTTGACGGCATCGCAGTACGTGAAAAGAGAGCATTAAACACGTGAATTCACAGTATTCACTGAAGGATATATTTAGACTATTTCATTTTTGGTACATAAATGCTGATTTAGTATTTCGAGCTGTTTACCCATTCCATCTGTCGCAACTGCCATACATGTTAAGCATACACAAATGGTCAGTTAGCGTGTATGTCGTAAAAACCTGATGCTATTTATATTGTTCGTATTTATTAAAACTGTATTGCTCAATTAAGAGGATGCCAGCTGCAATGCAAATGATACATTTATATTAAATTAAATTTAAATTAATTAAATTTTAAAAATTCTCCATGTCATATAAACATGTCAAATAATTTATTACATATTACTCATGGTTTAATATTGACAATGTCAAATATCAATACAAGTATTGTATAAAATTTATATACCGTTAATATAGTCCTACAGGGAATTGATTTATTACATGGTTCTTGGTTTATAAACTAAGCTTTTAAAATTCGAATTTTCTAATGTTTATTTAAACCAAGTTTGCGAACTTGATATAAACACCGATCATATTTTATATACATTTGTCAGTATAAAGTAAGCAACATATAATGTTGGGAAAGCAATTGATCCAGTAGACCGGTTTCGTCCTTATTCGGAACACTTCAAATACTATACAGAATTTTTCCGTGGACAGATTTGGAATTTGGGCACACCTTTTTTAAAATAAATTTTTAAAAATAGTTTTTACCCCGGATGTCATTTGGTTAATTTTATTATCTAATTTTACAAAAGCGATTGACTTAAAGTTGGTAACGTGGTTTTTAATCGGACTACAAAATATTTTTTGTATAAGCCTGGTCTCGAAAAATAAGGACAACGTAATTAAACACCTTGACTGCAACAAAATTATGTATTTAATTAACTTCCGTCATCATATGTTTTTCCCATTTGTTACATCTTCACTTTCACGTAAACGTCATCGTAAGTTTCTACAAGTAAATAGCTTATTTCCACAGAACATTTCATACAATATTGCAGTTCACAAACTTCTAGATATTTTGTAAATACGCTTATATATACAAGGCGCGTATTTTAAAGCCTACCCTCCATAATGGCGGCTATAGTATCAGGATCAGCATCGTCGTAGTCAACATCTAGATCCGCATCTGGATCAGCCATCTCCAAGTTTTCAGTGTCAATATCTGTGTTCTGCTTAGACATCTGAGAAGCCGGATCAGCGATGCAACTATCTCGAGGATTTGATCGATAGGCGAGTGCGGTAAAACTACCATTCTGTATGTGATGAATTGCGGTTGTTGCCTTCCCATTGGTCAAGTTGTATAACTTCGTTAAAGAACTTGCATTAGCAGCGGAATTAACGCTCTGAGTTGAACCATTATTCGTTATTGATTGAATGCCAAGTGACGAGTTTAAACTAATTAAAATAATAAAATTTATAACAATGAACCCTATTAAATACAGGCATATTTCAGAAACAAAATATAGTAAATTTTTTACGTTAATAAACAAAAAGATTAACCGAAATGCCACAAGTTTATTTTGCAATTAATTGAAATTATATTGTTATATGAATTATGAGTCATTCACAATGGTGAATAAAAAAGAATGCTCTCAATTATATCCACTTACCAGATAAACTTAATATGCGCTATAGGTAAATATGATATAAATGACAAAAATTTAATTAATCCATAGGGATATGCATGGATAACAGTTTAAGCTAATATATTACTGTTGGCTCTAATTGATACTTTTTCATTAATAAAATGAAATTTTGAATTCACAATTAAAGAATCCATCAGCCACTTAAAATATTTCAGAAATTTTACACCAGATTGTAAATAAGCAGGCTGATATATATATTTAGCATTAATTCTTGCCCAAAAGATGTCAAAAATACAATTTTTCAGCTTTTCATGGCAAAATATGTTTTTCTCGTTTAAAAGCTCTACCATTCAATATTATTCAAGCAATACTATTTTCCGTGCCTTGAGAAAAAATAATTACGAACGCTAATTCACTATGGTTTTGTCATGTATAATGAAATTTGTTAAAATATATTTTTTTAAATGTTTAATTCTACTGAATGTGGTATCTTTAAATCAAGTATTCGAGTTTGATTTATACATTTATTCTTTCGAAATGCGAGCTTCTAAATCAAAT